>CM076578.1:1072102890-1072318265 GCA_034641835.2 Pinus albicaulis
GAAATTGAAAGCAAACTCCTTGGACACCTATGTATGACAACCTTGTAATTTCTCACAAAACTGTAGGCAACCTGCCCTTCTGAAGGCTTCCACTATTGTTGGGTCTTCATTGCTCACTATCATGTCTGTAGGTTCATATCTCAGACATTTTCCACCCTTGTGTGTTTTTATTTTCTCTGCCATAGTTTCTCTAAGAATTGCTCATCCTCGCTTGATATGAATTTTATAAACCTTTGAAGCAACCAGCCACAACTTTGGCTTGATACAACAATTCTCCAGAGATCAGATATTTCACATGGAGGAATAAGAAATGAGAATGAATAATTAGGAACAGATTTGAAGTTTAAATGTCTTCTCATGACTCAATGATGACTTATTCATTAGCTAAACTGACCATGATGACTGCAAACGTGGGTACGTACTTTTATTTCATCACTCCATGACTAAAAAAAAACATCTAATCTACTTGTTCCCAACGTTTTCTAACACATAACAACTCAACTGACAAGACAGACAAAAAACCGCGCTTTCGTATCACCTGTAGTGTTAATTTGATTGTTTGCGCTACGAAACTATTAGCGGTTTCGTAGCGCAAAGTGACCGGATGTGACCGTGAAAACACACTTGTTTGGATTCAACCTGATTTTGTAAAATATACATCTTTCAAATACTTGATGGAGGTGATAAGGATGATCAATTCTCTTGCGAGAACGAGCATCTAAATCATCCAAGTACGCCTCGATAATATGTTTGATGTCGTGGAAGGCATATGACATGGCCCGCTGAAAAGTGGCTCCAACATTTTTAAGGCCAAAAGGCATTTTCCTGTAAGCAAAGGTACCCTAGGGACAAATAAAGGCAGTCTTATGCTGATCTTCAGGACGGATAGTAATTTGATTATATCCAAAAAAATCGTCCATGAAGGAGAAAATCTCATTACCGGCACACTCATCAATAATTTGATCTATGAACAATGTGGGGTAATTATCTTTCATACATGCTTTATTAAGGTCTCTGAAATCAATGCAAACACAAATTTTCCCTTGTTTCTTATCCACCGGAACTGGATTCGAAACCCACTCTGTCAAAGAAACAGGGAAAATGAATCCCGCCTTGAGAAACTTCTCTACCTCAACTTTGATTGTTGCATCCTTCCTAGGGTTGACCATACGAAGCTTTTGCCTCACAGGCTTAGCATTTTCATATATCTTTACCTCATGCTGGAAAATAGATGGGTATATACTAGGCATTTCCTCATAAGACCAAGCGAACACATCCTTAAACTCTTTAAAGAGATTGGTGTAAATTTGAATCTCTTCAAGGGAACATTCAGCTCCGATGAAAAAATTCTCGATTACGTTGGGATTCTTGGAGATGTTCACCGAGATAGTCAGAGAAATCATAGCCATGTTCCCTTCAGCAAATACCTGTGCTGGCGCTAAAGGGTTCAGGACTGGGTGAACAGGGCCAGGACACTGAGGACTTGGAAAACTTGACTCAACTTCGCTCAAGTCCGGTAGAAAGTAAGACCAATGATGCAAATCATCCCACAGTCTATCTATACCAGTCATAGCTTCCAGGATAGCCTCTTCAGATGGAAGAGTGGTATCAAGACAATCTTGGGTGGAAGAAGAACTAAGTGTCCAAGCCGGGGCCACATCGCCATCCAATTCCTCTGATGAAAGAGAAACTCGAATGGATTCTGCAGAGTCGACAATAGATCTATAAGCAATATTAGTTGTAGACATCAGAAATGCCATTCCACCCACTTGACCTTCCGCTAATGTGGAGGTAGGGGAAGGTAAGGTCCAAGGGTTTGAAAAATAATGAGTTCTGAAGAACTCTCATCGAATAAGAGCCCTAGAGGATGAAATTTCATTTATATGAATGGAAGGAGGTGGAATATCAAAAGTACCCATCAAAGAAGAATACATTCCAACCCCTAGATTCTCAACAGGCGGTTTGGCATTATCCACCAAATGGATAGTTGAGTCAGTAGATGCATTTGGATCTACAGGAGAATAATACAGTTGGTCAACTGTGAAAATCCTCCCTTCATGAGGGAAACAAATAATACGAAATAAGGAGGATGCAATAGCATCCATCTCATAAATCCAATTTCGCCCCAACAAAAGGTTGTAGTCTAAGCTTTCATCAACTATCTCAACCTCTATATTTACAGTTTTTTCCCCAACACAGATGGGCAAAGCCGGGAAAATACCATGCGGCCTGTGAGAATGACCATCAAACGCAGTCATAAGAGTGGTTGATGGAACAGCTGTGGGAGATCTGATCCCCTTCCAGCATGTGAGAGACATCACACACGTGGAAGCACCCGCATCGACGACCGTTTGAAATATAGTGAATTTTCGAAACGACGATCTAATATGGAAAGCCATATGATGTGGGAGTCTCTTTTTAAAATTATACATATCAAATGTAATCATAAGAGAGTTCTTCGGATCAACAGCCCCAATAGCAGTGAGAAGAGCACTTCGCTGAGCTGGACAAGATTGGAGCACCTCGAGAGAAGACATAGCACAAGGGCTCTGCGCCAGATCTTCTACAACAGAGTAGTTCTGGGTAGCCTTGGCATTTGGATTAATCATTGTACACTTTGTAGATGCTTTTTGCATCTGAGGTATGGGCTCAACAGTGGGCCTCGTAATGTGAAGTGGCTCATCACTATCAGGAGCACCCTTGGCTTTCGAAGACTCGGCTGCACCATAATCATGAGATCTCGTAGTGATATCTGCGTGAGCACTCATCATATAGATGTTTGATGGGGTTTCCCCTTCCTGGGTGCCTCCAGAGGGAGCCCCAGTATTTTTATTCGCGCCAACAACTAATTGTTTCCCTTGGGGAAAAGGAGTTTTTAACACAGCCTGGGAACTTGAAGATCCCTGTTGAGCTAACAAGCGCTGCACATCCTGAATTTTAGGGAAAAGGTGAGTAAGATGATCTCCAGTACATAACTTGCATGGAAAATTCACTTTCTTTTTATCCTTTTGACCCTCACCAACATGCTCATTGGATTTATTTTCATTTCCCTTCCCATCTTTTCCCTTCTTCTTATTATTATTTCGTCCTTTCTTCTTCCCTTCGGATTGTTGATTTCCTTTGGGGTTTGAAGTCTGGATAATATTTATTAACAAAGCTTGGGAAGAGGTTGGCACTAAAGGTACAGCCTAACCTGAAGAAACAGATTGTATGGACAACTGTTGTAATTGGCTAAGAAGGTTAGCTGCACCGCTATCGATTGACCCAATAAGTCCATCACCATGAGGACCAGGTTTAGCTTTAGACAAGTCCAATTTGGAGTGAGGAGCATCAGGATAAATTTTATTGAGGACTCCAGACTGAGAATAAATCTGTTCTAATTGTTGGGCCCTAAAAATAGCTTGTTCCTCAGAAAATACATTGCCTTGTCTTGCTTAAAATTACCCAAGAGTTCAGTCCTGGCATCATAACGAACATGCAACTGAAGATGATTTAAAAACATAGTAGACAAATCTCCAAAAGTGGAAAAACTACCCCCTGTTAACTCAATATACCACTTAGCTGCATTTCTAGTCAAGGTGCGCTGAAATAACCTCAACCTAATCGAATCATCGATCAGGGAGTTTGATGAACAACATAGATGGAAAGTGGTGATGTGATCTACCGAATCCTCTCCATTCTTTCCTTCAAACTTTGGAATGTCTGAAGGCAGTTTGGTGGGAACCGGAGGCCACCCCGGACTATATCGGATTGGATCGTTAGTCAATTTTGACAAATATGGCAAGTTTAATGTTGCCAGAAATGGTAAACGAGGAGGAGCCTGGGAATTCCATCCCTGATAGGGTGGATTCCCCACATTCTGAAAAGAATACCCTGGATTTGATGAGGCACCAGGTTTCCAAAAAGAGTTCATATAAAAGGTTGGGCCATAGGACAATCCTTGTGACCCAACATTCAGAGAAGGACCCCCTCCCAACATGGAGTTACTATAAACCGGACTAGTTCCCCCCACTGAAGCAGTGAATGAAGAAGAAACCCCATGATAGGGGTTCCAAGCATTTGAAAAAGGAGAAAAAGCCTAATAAGCACTTGACGAAGAGAAAGGAGCCTTCCCTTGGTGACCAGCAAGAAACTGATTCCCTGCCCCTACTGCTGTAAAGATAGGGTTCCAACCCGTAAAGGTAGTAGAAATTTGACCTCCAAACCATGGATTAAAACTCTGAGTCTGGGAAGTAAAAGGAAAATACCCTAAGGAAGGATTTGAATTAGTAATATGCCCGCTTCCAAAGGGGAACCCTTGAAAAGAAGTTGATCCACTAGCCATAGAGGAGATGGGTGCAGATGCAGCTGCAGCAGCAGAAAAGGAAAATGGAGGAATCCCACTAACGAGCATTCCAAAACAAAAGGGACCAGATTGAGAAGCCTGTGCTTGGGTGTGACCAGAGAAAAACATAGCAGCACTAGAAGCAATAGAAGATATAGAAATAGTGCCTCCTCCTTCAAATTTAGAAGGAGTATGGATACTTGCAGCACTCACAGCTGAAGTTGCATTCCCAGTGGTGGCCATTGAAAGGTAAGAATATGATGGATAAGGACTCTCTGATCTCTCAAACTTAGTTATGATGTACTCGATGATAAACGGAGAACTAGGAGAAAGAGGATATGGAATCGATTTATGAGGTTGAGGTACTTCCTCTACTTCTACTTCTTCTTCTTCTGGAAATAAAACTCTTGAGGTGAGTGGAGTACTCCTCTCGGTACTAACACCGACACCAGAACTAGCTACATAAACTTCAAGCCCTAACGGAGGATCTTTCTCCACTTTGTCTAATAAAACTGGGTGAAAATCACCTTCTGAATTACTCATACGTCTTCTTGAAGAAGGCTCGGCACTCGCGGGAGACAACCCACAAAGCCTTCTCGATCGATAAGGCGATCGGTCAACCACTTTAAAAGGTTTATTAGACTCAAAAAGTATAAAGCTAAGCAAGCTAGGAGCAAAGAGCACTCACTACAAAGTCCCTAAGATACAACCAAGAAAGCAAAAATAGGACCTCCTGAAATTAGTCTGGGGTAATTACGACCCAGACCTACTAGCGAAGGTAATAGAAGCAGTTACGCTGACCTCCTAACAACAGCCTTTGCCAGTGAAAGTACCCAAGCTTCGCAAGGGCACCCTCCAGAAGCATTGATGGAAGTGATACAACATCTACCTCAAGTACCACAAGTATTCCCCCCCGCAGTCGCCTGTGTGATACCTAGGATGGGAAACTAAGGACACCAATATATATCAGCAGCCGGGCAGAATGGTCTTAGGTCAAGATGGAGTCGCCATTTCTGTTTCGGGAAATAACTCCCTAAAGGTTTTTGGGTCGGAAACCTTCACAGATCAGGGGCATAGCATTCAAGAAGGACTCACTTAACCTATCTTTTATACCGAAAACTAGGTATAGAAAGTTGTGGAACTTACCTGAAAGTCCTACGTTTGATGTAGATCTTGTGGGGTGCAAACCCCCAGCAACTCCTCATGCTTCGTAATCTAGAAATCAAGAAAGAACGAACACAAAACTCTAGTTGTACAGCATATATTGTTCCTATATGTCAATGTAACTCATGTATAATATCATATAAATAATACTGAATGTTTAATTAATGATATTTACACATATATAAAGAGATATAAACACATGAATTTTAGGAACAAGATGGTTCTTCTCATTATAAATGGCATGTACAATAATAGAAAAGTGGATAGATCACCTGGATCCTTCCACGGCCTTCGAGTAGACCGTCCTCTGGATCCATCTAGCCCTCACCTCGCTAGGATTCTTCCAAGATCTGTGCACACAAGATGTCATATAGGATGATGAGCATCTCAAGGAAACAAGGGTTTCTTGAATATACCTGGGAAGTGCAGGAGGCACGGGAATATCAAACTTGAAATAGGGCTCCAACAGAGTATAATATCTATAATTTCTCTCTCCCTTAGGCCATACACATGAGGGGCTTTTATACTCCCTCAAATTAGTTTCAGCAATTGGAAACAGTTGGGCCATGGGCTAGGGTGGTTGAATTACGGGAATAACCATCACCCTGCCTCGAAAATATGGAATTTTATATATTTTTTAATGATTTAAATGGCATACGCGGAAAAGTATGAATGGAATCGCGTATATACGCGGAAAATTCTAGGCATAATCGCGTATGGGATTTTAGACACTTTTTTTTATGAAGTTTTTCAAGTCTGGGGGGAAAGGGTGACCAAGGCAAAAGAGACAATAATTAATCACATGAGGGTGAAAAATGATGCTATAACACCTACAATACATACCAATCAATAACATGATCAACATCCTTTATATATATTTTAAGCAATGAAACATGGAAAAATAATGGACTTTCACTATCAGAGGCAGTGCAAGTCGATAGGCCACTGGTCCAATCCTCTCAAGAATATTGAAAGGCCCACGATACCGAGGTGTCAGCTTCCCACATGACCCAATATTCATCTCTTCTTAGGATTGATATGCAAGTAAACATGTTCCCCAACTTGAAATTCCTTAAACATATTATGTTGATCTACATAACTCTTATGCCTATTTTGTGTTACCTTTAAATTCATCTTAATAATCTGCATTTCTTATTTCATTTCTGCCAACATATCTAGTCCAATCAATACCCTATTTAGTGAATCACTCCAACTAATGGGAATATTGCAACTAAGCCCATAAATTTCCTCAAATAGACTCATCCTTAGTGACTCTTGATAACTATTGTTGTAAGCAAACTCAACCAATGGAAGATACTCTTCCCACTTATGTTGTTGATGCATCACACACATTCTCAAGATGACCTAAAAAATCGTGTTGACCCTATATGTATGTAATATTCCTAAATTAGCATGTAGCTAATGGGAATATTAATTTTTCTCTTAAAATTTAGTTAGATGAATAAATGGGTAAGAAAGCCCATAATTATCTTAAGTAGGCATAAAATCCCTCTTAATGTGAAAAGGGATCATGTTAATAACTAGATCAAGCATCCTCATGTGTGAACAAAGTCTAATATATGTGGACAAGGTCAAGTTTGACCAAGTCAATGGCATTACTATGGGATGAGTTGTAATATTCCCAATTAGCTAAGCTAATGGGAATATTCTATTTTGTCTTATTTTATTCTGCATTTCATGATTATGGAATAAATTGTAAAGGAGGACATGTAAAACTCTTGAAACCATAAATAAATCAATGCATATGTGAACAGAGACATATCTGGGCTATGTAAATAAACTTTTGCTGGTGTGAATGGATTTAAATCACAAGATTGGGTCAACCTTGACCAAATCAACAGCACAGTCCAGGTGCAATGAACCTCATGGATATACACCACAGTTCTAGATTGAGGCTCCACATGTGAAAGGGGTTAACTCATTGAGGTGGTTTAGGCTTTGACAAGGCTTTCATCCTATAAAATAAGGAGGAGGACAACAAGAGAAGGTTGTTGATGTTATTATTTTCTGAAGGTTTTTTCTGTTGAGACACGCCTCTTGGGGTTTTCCTGTTTAGGATCCCCATCTCCTTCCTTGAGCAGCTCTTGGAGGAGTCTTGTTTGTCTAGTCCACTATCCAGCATTTGGCCAAGCTTCATCTTGCATCTACATCATAGTCCTGCTTAGGATTGGGTTTTCCATGTGAGTTGTAGCAAGTGGAACACTAGATCTGTTCAGATCTAGCTTGTACTGGTGCCTCTTCTCAGTGAGTGTGTCTTTTAACCTCCTGGAAGAGTGCATTAGTGGGTTGAGCTTCAGATCCATACATTGGCAGTAGGCCAAAGCATTCTCAAGGCCAACAGCATAGTCCCTCTTCCATGACTGCATTATTTTCAAGATCAGAGTTGCAGGGTGACTTGGCATTATTTACAGAGGAGAGATCTCTAGTGAAGGGTTTCTTCCTTTCACTGTGGTGATCCGTGGATTGGCCAACCAATCCATGTTAGTTCAGATCTTATCTTATATATATGTTATTATTCATAATTTTCTGAATACTTCTGCAGATCTATGACTTAGATCTCAGATCTACTCTTGTACCTTCATGTTTTGCTGAGATCCCCAAGGGGAGTGTATAAAGGAGAATTTCTGGTTTACAGATCTAATATAGATCTAACATTTTATGTAAATATTTGTTTTAGATCTGATTTTTAATATACTGCATGCTTCAGCAATAAAAATCACACTGTCAATCTCTTTCTGCATTTTCTTGTGTTGTAGTGTCTCATTATGAAGCCTTGATCCATGTAAAACTTCTGACTTTCTCTGATATATTGCATAAATCATATCCTAGGTCTGATTTACTGATTTTTATACTTATTTTCATATAATTTCTTTAGAACTTATGCTGCATATAATTTAGTCACATTCTGCATACTCTAGGTCATGGGAAATCAACATTTTGAAGCCATTACGGGAGTGGGAGAACTGTTTAACCTAGCTAGCATTAATTTTTTGGGCTGAAATTTGGTATAGGAGTTGCACATAACCTAATCTAGAATATCCAACTGTCATCCCTCCTTATTTTTACGCACATCCCTGAAATTAATCATTCTAGGAAATAAATCACTGCTTTTCCCCACCCTTGTGAGTCAAGAAGTGAAGTAAAGTTGTTGTTGTTGCTTGGAATGAAGGATCTATCATATATAATCAGTTAAATCTGATTTCTTGCTTCTCTCCAACTTTGGAACACCTTAGGGTATTTTTACTTTTTTAGAAAATCCCTATATTGTCACATTTCCCCACTTGGGAAGGAGAATATAGACCATATACTTGCTGAGGTTCTTTCATCTACTACTGAGATGTTTTTCTACATCTAATTAGTTGTTATAAATTTCCATGCTCATGATTTTCTGAAGCTCCAACTATAGAATATCTCAAAATATTGTATTTGTTGTAGTTGTTCCAGATTTGGAACAGTACAGTGGTATCAGAGATTCCATCTTGGCTCAGCCTGTGGATTTCAGATCCAATCGGAATGCAAGATATTTGGCATGGCCTATGCATTCTTGGAGCCAATATTTCTTCAGAGGGAGGAGAACCTCTCACTGATAGAAAGAAGAGGTATTATGGAAGAAGACAAAATAAAAATGATTACACCATTGAAACCCCTTTGTATGGAAGAATAAAAGGAGTAGAGTTCTATAACATTCTTTCTTAAGCTTTGAATGAGATGGAGGGAGAAATCATGGGAGTGAGGAATGGAATATCAACATATCTCTTGATGAGGTTAGCACAAGAGGGTAGCCCCACTACTTCATCTGATGTGTGTGAGCATGCACCCACACAATCTGATCTACAAGGTTGCAACATGCCTGCATTCTTTGCAAGAGGAGAAGAAGAAGGAGACACACCAGAGGAGGGGACCCTTGGTGACTACCTCCGAGAATATGAATCTTAGTCTAAAATATTCAAGGAGCATTTAGGCTTCCCGAAGTTTTGTCAACTCAAAGAAGGGAGAAGATCCATGAAGATAACTCCATTTCAGAATATTGTTGGCAGGAGTAAAGATCTGCTACATGATTTTCCAAGGGAAAAGGCCTTACTTTAGCAAGATCATTCTTCTCAAGAAGAATACATGAATTTCATTTCCTCAATTAGAGATCAAGAAAAATGATCTCTTATTGATGGGGTTTAATCCATCGTTGAGGAGGAGGAACAAGTAGAACTGAAAGGTTCCTCCAGTGCTGTGAAAATAGGAGGGAATCTAACATTGTTGAGAGATGGAGTTGAAGTTGTTGCTTCCACTATGAGGGCCCTTGTATCTATACAAGGAGGTCCCCAGGATCTTATTCATGGAAAATATGAGTAGCATGTGTCTATGATGATAGATAATGAGACAAAACAAAGAAGCACCTTAGACTGTGAAATCTTGCAGAAGGTGGGCAATGAAGAAGAAGATGGGGGAGTTACTCCAAGCTCTCCTTATCATGGTACTTCCAAACAGCAATTAGAGATGGATTTTGATAGTGGAAGTAGTAATATTATGTTCCCATCAATAGTTCACATGGGAATTATCCATGAGACATCTTTATCTTGTGGTGTACCACCTGGGAGACCACCTGATCCAGATTTGCTGGGAGATGCTTCATGCATTGATTCTCCTTCCATAGATGCAATAAGGAAGAGAGCATTAGGAGACCATGCTATAGTGCTGAGAGTATGGGGGAGGTACAAAGAAAGGGAAAGAGTTTTTCCTTTTATTTCACTATCTATCCTCACCTCTCAAATTACGTTGAGAAAGATATGTTGGAAGGAGAGAAAATGACACCATCATGAAGCATTGGAGGCAAGCCTTGAAGCAGGAGGAAAAATTGTTTGAAGAACACTCTTCCCTTATAGAAGAGATATGGTGGTCCCAAATGCATGCTTTGGCCAAAATAGAAAGGCCTTGGATAGACGATAGCCTCCCATGGGAGACTAACTTCCAAGAGCTTCCTTTTCCTTTGAAGCATGTGCATCAGTAAGGAGGGTTTGGAAACATTCCACTTTGTACCTTTGGCATAGGAGATTTCAAGGGGGAAAACAACAACATGGCAGATACTTCAGATGACATCCTACCAGCACTGTCATTTTTGGGCACCTTAGATCCCTATTGGAAATCCCAACTGTTGGTGGAATATTCCAAGGATCTTCATACTTTCATGATTCTTGATGACTGGTTGCATGAAGGAAGCTATTTAGTCCTTGATGGAGTCATCTATAATCATGGTAGGATATTCTTATCTAGAGCCCCCAAGTTCAAGGAGAAGTTACTATAATGGGCCTATGAGGAGTTCTGTTTGAGCCAAGAGTATCTTATGAAGCTCAACAACATCATCTTGAGGAGATACTATTGGGAGGGCTTTGAAGGAGAACTCTATCAGCATTGTCAAAGATGCATGAACCTTGTGGAGATGGGGCAGAAACATAGCTTTGTTGGAGAGTTAATTCAGCCTTATCTTTCCCCTCTTGAGGGAGGAGATAGATCTATGCACCACTCCAATTTGATGGGGAGGACTATTGGTGAAGAATATGCTCAGGTGAAACAAGTTTATTTTTCTGATTATATGCATTCTTCCACCTTGTTTATGCAAGCCATGACTCCAAGGAGGATAGTTTTATCTTATCAATCTCATGGAAAATTTTGGGCCACAACACTTGCTGTACTTGGCCACTCCTTTAGTGGACAAAGGGAGATCTTGTTTCATGATGGGTGCTTTCCTAAGGCACCAAACATATCTTACACATTTAGCTACAGTGAGATGGCATGGGCTGCAAGTAAGTAGTGGGAAGACCACTTACCACATCTTGGTTTAATGCAGGCAGGAGATGCATTGCACTGGTTCCACATGTGGGACTATGACCCACCTCCGTATGTGCACATTTCTGTTTGTTTGTACATTATTTCTCTTCCACACATTGATGACATGATTGTACTTTTTGTGGGAATTTATGGAGGGAGGATGAGAGGTATGCATGTGCCTGATGAGTTGAAAGTTAGGAAAAAAAATAATTTTTCACATGAGATCTTGTTTCCTTGTGGGATGGATTTTGCACATCTCCTATTGATTTTGGGAAAAAAATTCATGGGGGTTTGGATTGGTGAGAATCTAGCTTATGATGGGAGCTTGATCTTTGATGATGTCACTAATGGAGGAGAAGTTTTTCAGCACTCACCTTATCATTTGCTTGAGTACAAGCAACATCTTGGAGGGGAGGACTGTAATATTCCCAATTAACCAAGCTAATGGGAATATTCTATTTTTCCTTGTTTTATTCTACATTTCATGATTAAGGAATAAATTGTAAAGGAGGACATGTAAAACTCCTGAAAACCATAAATAAATCAATTCATATGTGAACAGAGACATATCTGGGCTATGTAAATAAAATTTTGCAGATGTGAATGGGTTCAAATCACAAGATTGGGTCAACCTTGACCAAATCAAAATTGCAGTCTAGGTGCAATGAACCTCAAGGATATACAATGCAGTTCTAGATGGAGGCTCGACATGTGAAAGGGGTTAACTCATTGAGGTGGTTTAGGGTTTGAAAAGGCTTTCACCCTATAAAAGAATTAGGAGGAAAACAAGAGAAGGTTGTTGATGTTATTATTTTCTGAAGGTTTTGTCTGTTGAGACACACCTCTTGGGGTTTTCCTATTTAGGATCCCCACCTCCTCCCTTGAGCATCTCTTGGAGGAGTCTTGTTTGTATATTGCAATATCTGGCATTTGGCCAAGCCTCATCTTGCATCTACAGTGCAATATTTCTTATGATTGGGTTTTTCATTTGAGCTGCAGCAAGTGGAACACTAGATCTTCTCAGATCTAGCTTGTACTAGTGCCTCTTCTCAGTGAGTGTGTCTTTTAACCTCTTGGAAGAGTGCATTAGTGGGTTGAGCTTTAGATCCATACATTGGCAGCAGGACAAAGCATTCTCATGTCCAAAAACTCAGTCCCTCTTCCATGACTGTGTTATTTGCAAGAGCAGAGTTGCAGGGTGACTTGGTATTATTTTCAGAGGAGAGATCTCTAGTGAAGGGGTTCTTCCTTTCACTGTGGTGATCCGTGGATTGACCAACCAATCCATTTTACTTCAGATATGATCTTCTATATATGTTATTATTCATAATTTTCTGAATACTTCTGCATATTTGTGACTTAGATCTCAGATCTACTCTTGTGCCTTCATGTTTTGCTGAGATCCCCAAGGGGAGTGTATAAAGGATCATTTATTGTTTAAAGATCTGATATAGATCTAAAATTTTATGTACATATCTGTTTTAGATCTTATTTTTAATATATTTCATGCTTCAGCAATGAAAATCATGTTGTCAATCTCTTTCTACATTTTCTTGTGTTGTAGTGTCTCATTCTGAAGCCTTGATCCATGTAAAACTTTTGTCTTTCTATGATATATTGCATAGATCATATCATATGTATGATTTACTGATTTTTATACTTATTTTCATCTAATTCCTTCAGAATTTACACTGCATATGCTTCAATCACATTCTTCATTCTCTAGGTCATGGGAAATCAACATTTTTAAGCCATTTCGGGAGAGGGAGAACTGTTTAACCTAGCTATCGTTATTTTTTCGGGCTGAAATTTGGTATAGAAGTTTCAAATAACCTAAGATAGAATATCCCACCGTAATCCCTCCTTATTTTTACGCATATCCCTGAAATTAGTCATTATACGGCATAAATCACTGCTTTTCCCCACCCTTTTGAGTCAAGAAGTGAAGTAAAGTTGTTGTTGTTTCTTGGAATGAAGGATCTATCATCTAGAATCATTTAAAGATGATTTATTTCTTCTTTCCAACTTTGGAAAACCTTAGTGTATTCTTATTGTTGTAGAAAACCTCTATATCACTGCATTTCCCCACTTGGGAAGGAGAGTATAGGCCATATACTTGTTGAGGTTATTTCATCTGCTACTGAGATTTTGTCTTACATCTAATGAGCTATTCTATATTTCCATGCTCATGATTTTCTAAAGCTCCAACTATAGAATATCTCAAAATATTCTATTTGTTGTAGCTGTTCCAGATTTGGAACATTACAAGCCGCAAGATGAGGATGTGGACCTAATTCTCATTGCATCTCAAGCCACCTTTCAGACTCCAACACCATAATCCATAGAGTAAGCTCTGAGTGTAGAAGGGGAGGTATTTCCCCTTGATGATGATTTGGCCATGGATGTGTGCAATATTTCATTCGCCAAACTGTAGAAGAATATTGTACAATCCTGAAGAAATAATTCTTGGATTATCATGGATCACTTGCATTCATGGGATAAAGGGTGATAGTGGTATACACCAATAGAAATGAAAATGCCATCGTTGATTCCATGTTGGCCTTCGTAGGAGTAGCCATATCTAACACTCATTTTTTGGTGGTCGAGAATAAGATGTTGGAGAAGAACATACAGGAACTTCAGCAAGAGAATGAACAACTCAGGGTAGTAGTGCATAACACACCTTCCACATAGGTATACCATGAGGAGATAAGAGTAAATATAGTTGTTCAAGTATTCACACTTGGATACACTATGAAGGATATTTATGAGGAGTTGGTAATCATATATAAGGAAGTTGTCCACCTGAATTTATTGCTATGGTAGAGAAGAGAGTTTTTCGGGATCTTTAAGAATATACAAACTTCCATCATCATTTTTCATGATTGTACAATGCGATACAAGGTCGTGTTTCTTACACTGGTAAAAAACATGAAGCCGCAGGAAAATATAGAGAAAGCCAAAGTTTGGATGCTAACCTTAACAACAAAAAACTCGCCTCATTCATCGTAAGCATTCAAGTTCCATATGTATGGATATACAACAATTTGTTTTTCATGGTGAGAGCCCACTGGATCCCATCAGTTGTTACACTCATCGAGGCTAAATGCAAGCAGCAAGTCCGATAGGAGATTGATCAGTACCTAAAGTAGCTAGAGTAGATGGCCACCCGAGAGGAAATGGAGATAAACAGATAGAGTTTTTAGACCTACATTGGTATTCTGGTTCATATCAAAACAATGTTTCACCTCATTGAAGAAGAAGTGAAGACCAATTCTAAGAGATTGGACCCAGATGCATTGGAGGAAATAGTTTCCTTCTAGCCTAACAATATCACAGAATTTGGGGAGACCATCGCAAAGTGCCAAGCTTGGTATGAGTATGTGACTGACAGATAAAAATTCCAAGTTTCCTGACTTGAGTTCACCCCAACTCTAGCATCATATTTTTTTGTCTTTTTAGGCTATCAAGTTTTCTCTACCCTCTTATATGGGTATGAGTGGAAATTGTAATATTTCTA
The DNA here is from genome assembly GCA_034641835.2 of Pinus albicaulis. Taxonomy (NCBI): domain Eukaryota; kingdom Viridiplantae; phylum Streptophyta; class Pinopsida; order Pinales; family Pinaceae; genus Pinus; species Pinus albicaulis. The sequence goes on from CM076578.1 coordinate 1,072,117,740, forward strand.
ATTATTGTATAAGTGAAATTCCATTTGTCCAAGATGGAATGTGAAGAGTCGTATGTAATGTGAGGAATCATGAGGAGAGTCCAGAAGTCACTAAGGAGGCATGCCAAGAGTCATCCCCCTTTGTTCAAATACATCCTCGTAACTCTTATAAGGGAATTTTGGGAGCCAATATTTTTGCTAGGCTTAGGCTTAGAAAGGGCTTGGTAGTTTTGTGTCAGCATTGGTTTCTCCATAGCATAGAGGGAGTATAATTCTTTGTTAGGATAAGGTGTTGTTGACTTCACATTTCACTATTAAGGAAAGTGGTTTATCATGTTGTAGGTATAAATGGAACTTTCACATATAATAAAATCAAGGTCAATGTGTCTTTTTGCATATATTGTAAATGTAGTAGGACTATTCTTGTTATGTTTGTGATGTATCTTATTTAAATTAAGCACATGTTTATGAACTATTTTGTTTTCATTTGTATGAATGTTGTTGAATGCATGCTCATGTTTTAACCCATCATCTTTAGCTTATGTACTATTTTGATTGTTAGTTTGTTTGATGTCTTTCCAGCTCATGTGTTCCTTTTAAGTTGTGTACTATTACAAAATTCCAAGGAGTGCACTTTCTTTCCCACTTTTTATTAGAACTGCTCATGCATCATATTGAATTTCTATGGGGTCACGCACTTTATTTAACTAAATAAATTGTATACCAGTCTATGTTTTGAAATCCAGGGCATATCATTAAACACCCCACTTTTTGGACTCCTAATCCAAATGGTGTGAGGTCTTGTTGGGACTTCATATCGGGGAGATCCCTTGAATTTTGGTGGGTCCAACATCATCAAATTTTCTGGTGCTAGGAGGGCTAGATGAAAATTTGAGCCCCTGAAGTCTATTTTGAATTTATGCACTCATTTTTATGACTTATTCCCAAATCATACACCTAACACATTTTCCAAAAAACTCAATTTTCAAATGTGGACGAATATCATTGATGACTTGTCACATCTTAAATTTAATGGTGAGGGTGAAAAAACCATTTGTGAGCATATTGAACATTTTCTTCATTTTTTCATAGAATGTGGTATCCCCTTTGAGGATGTTGGTTTTTGGTTTTTCATTGTCATGTTCAAGGGTGCGTAAGGGAATTATGTTACACATTGACCAATTCTTATATCCAATATTTCGAACATATTATCACATAATTATTTTGTGCTTTTGACAAGATTTATTATCAATTTTTGTGCAAGAAAATATTAGAACTGAAAAAATTACTTGATCGATCACTACATCATTTTCTCAACCATTTTATTCATTTCTGTTTTGAATTTCCAAAATATGAAATTGACTGGAATTTCTTAACCATAATATTTCTATATATTTTTCATATTTCACTTACTCCACATGAGTTATAATCACTTAAATCACACCTAGAAAGCCTCACTCATAAAGCATATAAATCAGCAACGAGAAAAGGTGTTTCTCCAAGAAACCATCCTTATATTTTTCATCTAACAAGTTTACTTCCACATGTTGTTGTGGGAAAGTTTGAAAGTTCACTTATTCATGTACTGTCACCACCTCTTCCCATCTTACGTACTCAAAACCCTTGTGTAGTTTTCGATTGCAATCCCAATGAGTGTGATGAAGTCTTTTCTCCTCATCCTCCATCTTTTTGTCCCTCTAATCCCTTAAATTGTGAGTTTGTGTGTTCGTATGTTTGAAATATTTATTTTTATTTTAATGATGATTAGGTGTCAGGTGGAGTTGTTGTGCAACCAAACTGTGATATCAATTGAAATGAGTATGTCTGGGAGTCGAGAGTCAAACAATAATTTGTGATGAAGGATGACTCTCTTCCTTCCCGAGATCTTCCACACTATCCTAACATTTTCCAAAATTATGTCAATATAGTTGAACCATTTGAGAATTCAATTTCTGATCATATTACTAATTTCAATCATTTGCAGAATTTTTGGAATGCCATTTTTTCATGTGAATGCAGAGAGGATAATTTTTTTTATCAGGGATCTTCCCAATCCCTCATAGAAACATAGAGGGTGAAATTTCTCACTTTTCATCTTCCCCTCTATAAAATTCATCCGATCACGAGGATAACTATGTTTGCAATCTTAAACTTTCTAATTGTAGTTTTTGTTACCTTTGCATTGATTCAGTTGGTCACGATTTTGATTTTCTTGTTATTGATCATTCCAAGCCACTGATCCTTGATGATCTATCTCTTGATGAGTTGTATTTTCCTCAAGATTTCGAGACACTTTAGCTCGATTTTATGGTTATGTCAATTTCTCGTAGCCTTGAGGTCAGTTCCACCTATGATGAGAAGAGTGTTGAATCATTTGAGGATCCTCTTCACTCTATTGTGTGCATTGAAAATCTTTCTGCTTTGCAATTTTTGCATCCTCCATCTATTTTTCAGGATCCTATCACTCAATCGTTGGAGGATTTGTACTTGGACATCACGATGGCAAAACAAAAATTTATCTTTCTTTATGTTTTCACGCTTTCATGGTTCAAAAGTTTGTGTTTGCAAATCCTCGAATTGCGACGTGTGAAGACACCATGATAGATCCAAATAATGTTTTCTGTGTGCTTTTCACCATTTCTTTTCTACGTGCACATTCAAAATTCAAAAATTTTGTTTGCAATGTCTTATATATCTTGTTAATTTTTATGCATGTATATATTTCTTGACATGTATTCCCTCGCTCACGTATGCCTACCAATACGTCGATGGATGCATTGGAAATATCACTTTATGTGACTTGGCCTACTTTCTGCTTAGGTTAGGAGTAGGAGTAATGTTTTCTTTTCGTTTTTATTTTCTTATATTTTATTTATCTCTCTTTTTTATAGATTTTTGTATTTCCTTTTTTTGATTGTTTTTAAGTCTTAGGTTAGTTTCCACATGAGACCGTGTTTTCCTTTTGAAGCAAGCATGGTGAAATCCAAGAGGAAAGTTGTTCTTCTACCAACAGTTTTATTTTTTTCTATTCCCTCTCTTTGCATGAATCCCGCATCCCATTGGTTGATGATACTCAAATGGAAAATATTTTCTTTATCGGAGAAAGTCATGGTGAAATCATGATGTTTGGGTTTTGACTCATTCCACCTACTCTAATCAGTTTGTATATATTCGGTTAATCCTTATCATTGTAGTATAGATAAGTAACAAGAGGAGGAAAACCTTAACAAGTATGCCATGGGTGTACATAAACATAATTCTTTGAAGGAATAGCCTCTCATGCTCTTAATAAGTTGGGATCCCGCTTGCACTTTTTTGTCCTTTGTAGACATTTCTAGGCTAAGGAACTATGTACAAATATCTAAAATGAGGTTTTGATTATATGTGCAAGACCAATGCTTTAAATCTTTAAACAAATGTAAGTCCTAATTACTTATGAGAAAATAGAAGGGTTGATTCTTGACCCTTAACATAATTAAGCTTTTAAAATAGTGTGAAAGGAAGAACTTAAGAAAATATATAATTCCTTAAACATTTAGATTGAATATTTAATTTGTCATATACAATAGATTCATATAGAAATATTCTACATCCAAAAAAAAATATACAAAAGATAACAGAAGGAAATAGTTAAAATATATAGAATAATTAACTGAAATAGACAATTTCAGTTAATTAATGTCTTTAAAATATTATAACTTTGCAGGGGCTTCTAGAGAGATTAACATTCAATCTTGCCCTACCCAAAATTCTATATAACTTTGATCATGTGTATAAAAAATTAAAATGAAACATAAACGAATAAATAGAAGAACTCACAAATATACAAGAGTTGTTTAGAATAAGTCAAGAATCCTTCTATTAACTTCATAAATACTTCAAAAAGTTACAAGCATGTCTAATGATTCATGACAAGGATTCAACACTTTTCTCTTAGAATTAATTTTTTTTTATTGAATTTGATTCAAGAATATCTAAACTTGAACTGAAATTTGTTACAAAAATAGTATTATCCAAAATAATTGGGATATTTACAAAAATAAACTAAAAAATAGAGGATATAAACTAATTTGAGAGTTATTGTTGATGATTGTAGCTGGAAAACCCACCTTTCTATTCACTATCCCTGAATTTTTTTATTTTTTTTTCTGATCCTAAACTTTTACATTTTGTTCCTATTCTATGATTTCACATAGTTTGTCCCATTTTTTTTCATCTAGGATAGAAATTTTAACAATTTTATATATGCCATATCAACTTGAGCATACTTTTCATATGTTGGTCAAGTTATGAAAAAATGTTTCACCTCATGTTGAATCAAAAAATAAAAATTTAAACCTTCAATAAAAGCTTTACCAGTTATGTTGACTCTAATTTTGACAAATTTACTTTTATCCAATGCTATTTCAAGTAACTTATGTTTATAAGTTTCAAGTGGAATCAATTTTTCACCTATGTACTGTAAACTTGGAAGTCCTTTTTGATGCAAAATATTAAATTTCATGTGAAATTTTTTAATCTATGCCTCCAAATTTTGGAATTTGTTCTCAAGATGTAGCATTAAATTTCTCTTGGTGATAAATTTTCTTGCCTACAAGACAACTTCAATTATGTCTTCAACGTTGAAGTCTTCCAGATCATCCTTTGTTTTGGAGTTTAAAACTTTAATAATACTTGTTGCATCTCTTGGTTTGTGATCTAGGTATTTATTTATCTCTAACACTACTACTTTTGATATTTGTAATAAGTTATCTTGTTCAAAGATGATCTAAGTAGAAGACCATAAGTTAGTGACTAATTCATTAATATCAATCCAAATATTATCCTTGGCTTGAGAAATAGTTTGTGCCATTAAAGACTCATTCTCATAAATGTATAATTGTTTAGTTATCTTACAGTTCTTCTGAATCTCAATCAAAGATCCATTATCAGACTTAATATTTTGTTCTTGAATCTTCTGGATTTTTTTCTTTAATTCTCCCATGGCCTTTGACAAGTCTATTGTTACATCATTGGACTGTTTTTCCACTATAATTTATGTTGCAGAAGATGTCCATGTTGCTGAAGTACTTGTTGTAGAAGTGGTGGCTATAGGAATAACCATTGAAATGCTGAGTTAATTCTCTTTTTATTTTAGGAGTGATTCCATATCAACTTCTATTTTCTAGATATGGATATTCTATTCAACAATCAAATTGAACATATTTTATTTTTCCTTTTCAAGTTGACCAACTTCCTTATCTTATGGATGTTCAATAGTAGGAAGTTTAAACTGCTCCCTCAGTGCTTGAATGCCAACATTGTTATTTTTAATCATCTCTTCGGGTACTTTAATATTACTAGGATCATATACAATTTTTATCACCAGATCTTCAAGAGATTTGATCCTAGTATCTTTGGCCAAAGAGGAAATTATTTCCATCTTCCACTATGTATGAATATTTTTTAAGGAAGCTTGTAGTTTGGAGGCTCTCATGGTTGAGCTTGTTAATGTGGAATATATCATTTCACCAACATGTTTATGCAAGTGAATTTGAGAAATGGCATGAATCTGCTTGGAGTCAAAAGAGAAAATTGATGTCTTGTACAATCTTCTGCACTTCTAGGGACTTAAACTTTAGGTTCCAAGAAAGCTAATTGAAAATATCCCTTCTCAGTATCAAGTGTGGATAGAATATTCTATTGTGGGGTGGAATACTTCTTCCAAAACTATAAAAAAGTGGTCGCCTTTAATGCTTCAATTTTCCTTTTAATTTCTCTATATCTAGCAAAAATATTTTGTTGTGTTGTATCATGAGAAAAAGTAGATACATGGGAATCAGTAATTTATTCAAAATGTGGAAAATAAGTGGTGGGAAAACATGAAAACACCACCTTGGCTTGTTCCTATGAACTCTTGTCCTCAAGGACCCCTGATTAGTATTTGTCTTCTTTCTTCTTTTAAAAACTATGAAACTTGTGGCATGAACTTCTGAGCCTATAGGAGACATACATTCTCTTGGTCTTCTAGTTTATGTTTCTTGAGGAACTGGAGTCTATGAAGATATTTGAATAAAAATATTCTTCTCATCTTCCTGTAAATTATTCTCACACCATTCTTCTTTATTTTCATATTTTTCTATCTTTGGTCTAGTTATATGCACATATGGAGTTGTTTTCTTCTCAACCGTCAATTTAGAAATAATCCCCAAGGGACCATAGGACTAGGTGAAAATCATATTGAACTTCATTTGTTTTAATAAAATATATTCCACCTTTGTTACTTCCCTAGTATTAACAACGAAAGGGCCAATATGTGCTTTTAATTTGAATTGGGATTTTTCATTACTGGATACAAAATTAAAATCACCCATTTTCACCATTTTCCTGATGTATTCTAATGCAAAAATCATGATTTGTACAAATATTGACAACCTATATGGAGTAAGTTCACAGCCATATATTCGGATTTCTGTATAATTATAGTAGAGGTGCATGTATTCACTTTTTTTTTTCTCAGTGAGGTGAAAAATTCTTCTCATTTCAGATGAAATCCTTGGTATAACATTACTTTTGAGAAGGAATAAAGACATAGGAAAAAATTGGTTTGAAAAATCACTAAAAGATTATTCTTATGTGTTATTACTTACCAAGGAAGTATAGGGAATGATTGACAGAGGCTTCCCCTTTGCATATAAATCCTACAATGTAAATTTAAACCTACTTGATTGATGAAATGGAACAAAATATACAAGAATTGATTGATACTTAAAAGCACCTTCAATAAAAAAATTCAAAAACGGATCATGAATATTATCTGCCAAAAAATGATTGTAATTGAAAATCAATGAGGGTTTATCACCCGCTGAGAAAAATAATAAAAATCCTTACTTCATTGGCCCATTTATCGGTAAGGTAACCTAACATACAAGCGACCATGGAGATGACTTTCCTAGACATTTCTAGGAACATTGAAGAAGAGTAGTGTAGATTAGTTCTAGGTAACTTGAAATTCTCAGGTAAAAATGACTTAAATATTTTGGCTCATTGAGGAAATGTGAGATTTTGGTAAATATCCATGAGGGAATCAATAGAAAAAGGGTGTAGAGTGTTGGACAGAATTGTGAATTACGGATAAAACATGCTTCCCTAGACAGGTGCTAATCTATAACAACAGGTTAAAGACTATACGACTACTTTTCCTAACTAAGAATAAACACATAGAATGGATTAGATTCTTACTTGGAATCTAAACGCTTCCAAATGATTCCTTCTATCACTTCCGTTGTAGTTTCAAATTCCAGTCGGCTGTGCAAAATATTTCCTACAAGAATGAACACTAAACAATAAAAGATAGCAATAATACAGATTTATATTCAAGTTATTTTTCTAAATCAGTAAAGCATAAACCATATACATCAACTAAGATCTTGCAATATGGAAAATCAAAGCCAATACAGATGCATATAGGGAAAAGTAAGTTGTATTCTTTATTAATGATAGAAGGGGCGGTTACAACTAAATGAATGATTTAGGGTCACCATATCTAGCAGCATCCCAACCTCATCACAATGCACATATCTTCACAAACCTATCACTCAAATAAATCTCCTGAATGAAAAATCCACCAGCATTTCTCTACACGAATTATTCCTTATCAAACACTAATATTTGCGCTCAATTTATAGAGAAGTTGAGGTAGTTTTACAATCAATGACTTTCCAATAACAAGCAAGACATGTTCCCAATATTGTAGATGTCAATTGGACACATGGATTCAAAGTTTGAAATATCTGAACTCTTCTAGAAGGCACGGGCCAAGTGGAGATTGCGGAACAATGAGAGTTTCACTCCTAATGTGACCAACACACCCATAGATGTCAGGAAGTGCTTTGTAGAGAATCCTTGCATAGGGATACCTTCATATGCAACACACTTAGTCCCTTTAGAGGTAGTGTTGTTGAGCTCTCATATGATATATTATAAACTCAAAACTTTGGAAACCTTTGCAGATGAAAGTCTTTGATTGGTTTTCCTTGTTCTTTGTCTTAGGGCATGCAACAATTCAAATATTAGGGGATGATAGACCCTATACATTGGTCTTGTAGACGATGCCCAGTTAACCAGGTCATTCGAAATGATGCCAAAATTGACCTATAACAATTGCCCCCTAAAGCATGAAGTCAGAATAATTATAACAATATTTTGATTGATATGCTTTACACTGTGATGAGCTGTAGATGAAGCAGAGTGGTGACCTGCATAAATATTAAAATACATCACATCATGATATATCCTCTTGATCATAATTACTGAGGGTAGGCATTCCCATGTTTAGCACATAAAAAATTTAATAACATGTACATAATTCAGAAAATTTTCGACATTGGAATGTTTCCCAATGCAGACATGCCTACAGATATAGGCCCATGTTCGGATGATGATCTGTATGTAAGGTCACCATACAGATGATGTGTACAAAAATATTGAAATCGCAGCCTGGATGGCTGAAACTAGATCTGGGGTCTTCTTATCTCGTTTACTCGATCATTTGGGTATAAGTATAGCCATGTGAATATATGATTTGTAGTCAAACATGGAAATACATCTTTTGATTACTAGCCAATGATGTGAGATGTTAAAAAATGCAAGAGAACCAACATTGATGTTAATGGCCCTCAAGGTACTGCAGTACATTTCGTAAGGCGTGAATATATGATTTGATGTCGAACGGCAAACAAAATCTTTCGGTCAAAATTTTGGAAGAGAGGATCTTGTCAATGTAGTAACAAGCCTCATGGTAATGGAATCTGATGTTTCTAAGTGAAATTCCTGGATAACGATTTGTTTTCGATAGGAAGCCACCTTATTGTGAAATGGGAGTTACTGATTTTATAGACAAGGGTATGACTTGATATAGCAATTTTGAGGGACGACAGTCATGAGAATAAAGGTTGATGAGTATTGCAAAAGGATGAATTATTCACTGGATGACTTCTCTTGAACATATCAGCGACACTGAGATGAGTTGGAAGCATTGACCCAAAAACAAAGTGAAGTTATGATGAACCATAAGTATGAATGAATCATCAAGATGATTACCCAACCCAAACAGTCACAGACATGGAGTGAAGGAAGTGTCATGTTCAAGAGTGACTTGCTACCATAAAGAATTTTTGCTCACTTTTCCAAAATTTTCCCAAGTCATTTGTCGATCAGTACCTCTTTATTTTTTTTAACAAGCTTGAGGAGGATAACATTTTCTTGATCTATAATTCAACCCTTCGGGCGAATAAAGTATTTCTATTTAATAATTTAACGAGTCTAGCGATGAATGAAACTCAATTCTTTCCATGATCGACAAGCATGTCACTATTTTATGTTTTAACAAGCTTAACGACAGTGATATCCCGATCCTTTTTCATATTTAGAGAGTTTGAAAAAGAGGACGAAAGAAAAATCCATAAGTAATTTTTCGTAAATTTGTCGCTCAGATCCGAAAAAGTATAAAATCATATCTGAGAGAACCTCTTTGGTCATGTTTAACCAAGGTATTCCTTTTTTCGTAAATAATCTATCTGAGTCCGGAAAAGGGTTAAACTTATACTGAGTAGATATCAATTCATTTTCTTTTATGAGCTCGAAAAGACAAGTGCTCAGCAATATTTTCACATTATCAGAGTCTGAAAAGAGTTGAAAGAAGACTCCAGTGGTTCCTTTTTCACTATTATCCAAGCTCTAAAAAGAGATAAAAGTGCGCTTCAAATTATTTCTTGTTTTTAAGAAAGCTTGAAAAATAAGGATAAAACGTATGCTTTGTGTTCAAATCATTCTTGAAATAAATCTGCACGACTAATCTGTTCATTAGTTGTATGACCTATTCAGAACAACATCAAATGGATTAAAAATACCTATTTCATGATAATAAAAAAATAATAAAACCCTAGTCATAGCAATAAATTCGATTTGAAAATAATTAAATGACTATTAAAAAGTGTTTTACTATTCATTTTTACCATTCCATAGTTACCATTTCCATTTTGGAGCGCTCTAAACCTGATTTCCCCCCCGAACTTCAGCGGTCGATTTCATGCAATTGGTAAGAATGTTTTGAATGCCCCCTGAAAGAGCACATGTCGAATGCCCCCTGTAAGAGAAGATGCCCCACAAGCTTCATTTCATTCACCTAAGTAGATTACTAATAGTTGGATGGAATGAAGGTTCATTTACGAGATCAAATGGAAGACTCATCTTAATTAGGAGAGGATTTGTTTCATTTTTTAATGAGCCTGACATAGGAAAAGAACTATGCTCATGACCTGTTTCATTTTTTAACGAGGTTGACACAGTAAAAAAACTTTCTTCAAAGGGACTTGTTTCATTTTTTAACGAGTTTGACACAAGAAAAAATAACTATCCTCATAACCTGTTTCATTTTTTAACGAGGTTGACAGAGTAAAAGAACCATCCTCATAACCTGTTTCATTTTTTAACGAGGTTCACACAGTAAAAGAAACATCCTCATGGGGACATGTTTCATTTATCGAGGTTGACATAGGAAAAAAACTATCCTCAGCACCTGTTTCATTTTTTAATAAGGTTGACACAAGAAAAGAACCATCCTCATAACCTATTTCATTTTTTAACAAGGTTGACATAGTAAAAAGAACTATCCTCATGGAGACCCGTTTCATTTATCAAGGCTGACAAAGGAAAATAACTATCCTCAACACTTGTTTCATTTGTTAACGAGGTTGACATAGGAAAAGAACCATCATCATTGTGCAGTTGGACTAGTGAATGTGTGTTTGAAAAGACGTAGTCTGACGGAGTCATCATTTAAGGAGTTTGATGAGCACCACAAATGATAAGTTATAATATGCGTTAATGGGTCTTCTCTAGGGTTTCCATTGAATTTTGGAATTTCCGAGGGTAATTTATGTGGTATCACCCTCCACCAAGGAGAATAACTGATGGGATCAACTTGATATTTTACTGAATATGTGAGTAAATGATCAAGTAGTTCAGTATTCATAAAGGAGGAACCATATAGGATTCCAGATGATGACAAGGGTGAATTCAATGGAAAAAACATTGAAGATGAAGCAATAGTAGATGTTATCGCAGCTGAAATATATGGTTTAGTATGGGATGTTATCTCAGCCATGGTTAAATGACCCAACGTATACCCTATAGAATCTATGGGAACTTGAAGTGAAATAGGATCAACAAGAGAAGAGGAATGTGATTGAGGAAAATACTTGTACAGGTAAATCTCCTACTGAAAATGAGTTGGAGTTAAAGGTATCTCATCTTGTGATATTTCTTCAATCAAAATCAAACCAGGTGGAAGAACTTCACCGTCTGGCCCAAATTATGTTTCAGGTGGTGGATTGCGTGATATGGGAGACTCAACGACTACAATAGATTTTGGAGTGACCAATACAGGAACAACTTCCAATTGTTCGACTTCGAGATCAAGATTTTCTCCACTTAGGGAATATTAGAACGAAAATATAAGGGGATGATAGACCCTATTTCATTGGTCCTGGGGATGATGTCCAGTTTTACCAATAACATCTACCCCCTAAAGCACAATGGGATCTGGATCAAATTCCAGTTGAACAACGTCAGGTTCGAGAGGTATGGTCTCACAGATTGGATGGATCAGGACCACGAGTAGTTGAGAGGAATCTGTCTCGACAACAATAGACAAACTGGGATTTGTAGAAACAACTTGTACCTACTCTGGTATATGGGAAGATGGTGCTTCACCAGAGGTACTGATAGTACTTATTTTGGTAGAGTGATGTTGCCTTCACCGACCAAGAGTAACTTCTGGTGGTAAATGTGGTTTCAATGCTAGTCTACGTGAATGACAGGGAAAAGGATTTTATTCTTGCACGATGATTGATTTATTTTAACCAACAAAAAATAAACAAAATAAAAGGGTAATTCTAGGAAAAAGGTTTACCACGAAACTGTGAACTATAGAATACCACTTGGTGAACCAAGAAGTACGGGCAGAAAATCTCACTGAATGTTGTGTTCAGTGTATCACAATTTACAAGGCAGCCTACTCAGTTCACTATAGATGGATAGCACCTAAAATTTGTCCTCCAAAATATACCTGAAGGTACTTTGAGGCCCAAGTCTATATTAGTGTTGTCTGATGCGAAACCGCATAGTGAGAGAACCCCTTTATACTTATCATACTGTAACACCGCCCAATATACCCGAAAGTACGTGGATGAGCAACGATATACTTACGTACGTGGAGTGAGGTATCACATTCAGAATTTATCGCACACAGGTTAATGACAGCTGCTATCTTTTACGATGCCAGAACACGTATCTAGCATAGACCTTCTAAATGTTATCGTTATGATTCCAATGCTTTGTTCGATAAATTGAGATTAATTTTATGTTGATCTTGCTTAACAATTTTCCTTTCAAAGGTTCACCGCGATGATGTATTGGAAATTCCTAAAATTCAACTAAGAATGATAAGAAATCTTTCACTTTTAGTTTTTCAATGAAAATCCTAGCTACTAGAGGGAAAGAGAAATAAATTTTCAAGCAAACAAATCAAATAACACAAAATAAATGCGGATTTCCTAATTGTTCCTTTTGAAAAACACACAAAATACTACATGCAAATGCAGATTTTTATTTTTAGTTCCTTTAATGTTATGAATGCAGAAAAGAAACTAAGTGCACTAAATAAACAAAAACAAATTCCTTTTACTTTTGATAAATGAGGAATATAACAACAATTTATCTTTTGAATGAAAAATGAGGAATGAAACAACAATTTCTCCTATTGGGAAATGAAGATTTTATGAAAATTTCTTTTTTCAAAAGAAAATGGATCCAATGAGATAATAAAAATACTTTGAAATTAACTTTCCAATGATAAATAAAAATTCTTTAAACAAACATTGAAAAAATTTCTTTTAAAGGAGGAAGAGGTAGATGAATTCACTAGTCAATATGAGGCTCAGGCTTTTCAAAAGACATCACCAAACAAACTGAAACAAACTGCAAAGAAAAATTCAAGTGAATTTGGATGGTTTCAGGAGGCAATGCAGTCTCTAAAGAGAGACAGTGCTTTGCAACACAGGCCTAAAAGGGAGACATTGCTATGCAAAGCACCATGTCCTGTCCAAGAGTGCATTGGGTGTAGTGTCAAAGGAAAAACACAACTATTTAACACACCTCTTTTTCAAATTTGGATCTTAAAAAGCCTAATATTTGTGATTAACAGCTATTGGATGAATAAAGAGATAAAACCAAAGGCTAAAACACCTAGGATAAAGAGTAATCTCCCCAACAGAGTCGCCAATTTGTTGGACAGAATTGTGAATTACAAATAAAACACGCTTCCCTAGACAGGTGCTAATCTAGAACAAGTTAAAGAATATAAGACTACTTTTCCTAAATAGGAACATACACACAGAATGGATTAGATGCTTACTTGGAATCCAAGCACTTCCAAATGATTCCTTCTATCGCTTCCATTGTGGTTTCAAATTCCAGCCAGTTGTGCAAAATATTTTCTACAAGAATGAACACTAAACAACAGAAGATAGCAATAATACAGATGTCTATTCAAGTTAGTTTGCTAAATCAATAAATCATAAACCATATACATTAACTAAGGTCTTGCAATATGGAAAATCAAAGCCAATACATATGCATATAGGGAAAAGTAAGTTGTATTCTTTATTAATGATAGAAGGGGAGGTTACAACCAAATGAACTATTTAGTGTCACCATCTCCAGCAGCATCCCAACCTTATCACAACACAAATATCTTCAGAAAAATTTCACTGAAATCAATCTCGTTAATGAAAAATCCACTATCATTTCTCTACACAAATAATTCCTCATCAAACACTAAGATCTGTGCTCAATTTATAGAGAAGTTGAGGTATTTTTACAAGCAATGTCTTTCCAATAATAGGCAAGACATGTTCCCAATATTGTAGATGTCAAATCAACACATGGATTCGAAGTTTGACACATGTGAATTCTTCTATAAGGCACTGGTCAAGTGGAGATTCCGAAACAATTATAATTTCGCTCCCAATGTGGCCAACACACCCATAGATGTCGGGAAGTGCTTTTTAGAGCAGCCTTGCATAGGGCTACATGCACATGCAATGCACTTAGTCCCTTTAGAGGCAGTGTTGGTGAACTCTCATATGATATATTATCAACTTCAAACTTTGGAAACATTTGCAGATGAAAGTCTTTGATTGATTTGTATTGTTCTTTGTCTTAGGGTTGTTAAGCAAGTAAATCCCCTCTACAGACAGAGGTGATCCCTCTAGCCCTAGAGTGGGTCTAGAAACAAACATACATGCTAGAGTGTCAGTACCTAATTATTGACTAAAAGAGGACACAGTAAATCGACCTACCTGGAATCCAATGTTTTCATCATGGCTGTAATGGTGGTGGCTTCTCGCTCCTGCCTCGACAAGTCACAATGTTGTTACAATCATGCTTGGATACCTGTAGACAAAACAGCGAACAAGAATATAATATGACATAATAACACTTCATTCATAGCTATTAGCTAGTCAAAGAGGGCTAAACATATTGCATTAAAAAAGTTTCATAACACAAAAGTGGAACCAAACAATAGTCAAGTGTATGTATTAATAAAAGGAAGAGATACAACCAAAGCATTGATGTCGCGGTATCCTCCAGCGGGGTTCAGCCAAAGTGCGTCTCAGATACTCGTCAGGGGATTCGGATGGGATGAAGGCATGGGCTTAAACTCTCTCAACGAAGTTCCTTCTTTTTCTATATCTTCAACAATTCAGCTATAGTATACTCAGTTCTCCAAGTTCAGCTAGCTTATGCAAGGAGAGATAGTTTCTTTTTATAGAGGAAAAGGAGGAGGTTAGGATCCCTACAAAGGTGGCAGGGGGGCCTATCCTTTAGGGAGTTCCCATAGGAGGTGGAAACCATCAAATAAAGGAGGGAGTCTGTGGTTTATCAGTTCAACCACTCCCAATGACTCATCCTCAAAGTTGTTGGAGTGGAATATATGCCTCTATTTTAAAAAAAAATTCCATAAACAGCTCGACATGGGTGTTTAAATGAGACAGAGCGCTAACTGGCATGGGGCCTAGTGTTAATTTTCCCCATCGGCACGAGGGCATGAATAACTACTCACGCGAAGGAAAAAACAAGGGTTTCTAAAGCTCTTCTTAGGGAATTGTTAACAGAAGGAATATTTCTCTCATATAAAGGGATACGATGATGGTATTTGCAAGGCATGACCCTGCTTTATTGATCACATAAATGACCCTCCAATGGGCAATATGGGGATGCAAGGATAGTGAAAAAATTCTTTGTAACAGATGCCCCCTAAAGCATGTGGTCTGAGGGAGAGGGAGGGGAGAAATTCTTTATGGGAATGTGTTCGAACAAAACACCGTTGTCGGAAACCTGCAATTATAAATACAATTGATATCTTTGATACATGAATATGTGGTCTGGGCCCAACCATACATAATAGAGTACATAAAAACATAGATCTGAGGTATGGGCACAACCATCCAACAGTAAGGAGCAACAAATACACTCATGTATGGTCGTAACCATCCAATCAAAAGGGTCATCCAATAAGTCATAATAATCCACAAGAATGTGAAGCCTAGATTTTATCAGACAATCTTGCACTCCATCTCAACCTGAACAAGTACAGATTCAAACATGCGAATATATGAGCTGAAGTCAAACATGCAAGAAAATCTTCTGATTACCAGCCAATGATGGAAGCTGTTAAGAGATGCGAGAGAAACCACCAATAATGACAATGGCTCTCAAGGTACGAAAGGTAAAATCCATAGAATGTGAATAGCGATCTGATGTTGGACACCCACAGAATCACTTGATCAAAGGCCAATGATGTGAACCTTGCATCGAATGCGAAGAACCTGCCATTAAGGCATGCCGGCTCCAAGGTACCAGAAGGGAGTCTCTAGATTAAATTCTTGGATAATGAGCTCAAGTCAATAGGAAGTGACTTGATCGAAGGTGGGCCATAATGTTTCCCACATCATCGACACAAGACAGATGAATATGATAATAGTGAATTAGGACCAACAGAGAATCAGAGGGAGATTGGAAACTGCAGAGGCAAACTTCTCTTGAACATATCAGCGAAACGACATTGGATTTTGGCAGTATTTGACATCAAAGGTTCTGAGCTCATGTTGATGTGGCAAATAGAAAATGAGAGATCAAAATAGATTACCCAATCCTATGGAGGCAAAAGTGACGAAATGATATGTCCCCAACCTAACACGAATGCATATGAGTGTCATGTTCAAGAGCGACATACTGCCAACATAACTAAAAATTGGTTCCATTTTCCCCCACCATTTATGGCGAGTAGTTGTTATAGGTAAAAATACCTCATCAGCTCAAAGGAGAAGATAAATATGGAAGGAATACAAAGACCTAAACTAAACCTATTTCTGCTAAGGTAACGCCTCACTATAACAACACAAGAGCGTTATAACACACCTGATATGTGAATGGTCCATGTTAGTGGCTAGGGAAATGCTCTGTTTACACTAGAGGGAAGCGTTATTCATGTTTTTATTTTAGAATGGGAAAAACCCACGGAGAATGATTTGAATTTCCAGCTTTTTCTCACAAGAGAGTCAGTACAAAAAGGAAACTGCAAAGCACTAACTCTTATTGGGCCTTGTTTTTTTTTTGTTGAAATAGGGTGAAAATTATGCTTTGAATTAAAACAAATTGATAGAATAAGATAGAATATTACCTCTTTAATGATCTTAGAGTCCCTTGGAGAGCACTAGGTAGCGAAGCAGGAGTTCTTCTTCACCAGCTCCAAATCTTGGCCCTGCAATCAATTAAAGCACCCATGTAATCTCTACCATAACATATATTTCCTATCAATTAAGAAAATATATAATAAACACTTAAAATATGCATGTCCAAGCCATTCATCTCATGCTATATAAGTGATTAAATAATAATGACAATATCAACGCATAGAATGGACAAAACAGATACAGTTCTATTGATTTATAGAAAAGGAGGATTACAACCGTCGGTTGTGCTAAGCCCTCCTCAGCCTTTCAATCTCTCTATCTCTCAAAGTGGTGATTTCTTGATCAAAAAGTTCTCAATGAACCTCTTTGACCTTTTACCTTCACACTAAAACAATGATCTCTACTTCACAAGTATTCAAAAACTTTGACAATCCTTCGACCTTGAACCAAGAGCCTTCAACTCCATTTTATAGGAGATGGAGAGAGCAATCATTTCCCTTCTCTTTCTACCAGTTATAAATAGAAAAAACCAAGATATTTCCTCAACCTCCATGCTTTTTCCTTCTTTGAGAGTTCAATGGTTTATGGCAAGGCCCAATAAGAGTTAGTGCTTTGTAGTTTCCTTTTTGTACTGACTCTCTTGTGAGAAAAAGCTGGAAATTCAAATCATTCTCTGCGGGTTTTCCCCGTTCTAAACTCAAAACATGGGTAACACTACCCTCTAGTGTAAACAGAGCATTGAACTAGCCACTAACATGGCCCATTCACTGATCAGGTGCGTTACAATGCTCTTGTGTTGTTATAGTGAGGAGTTACCTTGGCAGAAATAGGTTTAGTTTAGGTCTTTGTATTCCTTCCATATTTATCTTCTCCTCTGAGCTGATGAGGAGGTATTTTGACCTGTAATAGATGCCCCCTAAAGTGTGAGGTTAGAGATGAAGACGATGGCTGAAATACTTTATAATGTGTGTAGTAGAGATAAAGAGATTGAAAGACTGAGGAAAACCTTTCAACAGATCTCTTCCTATCGACTTCAACATCTTATCTAGGAAGTTGATCCAGAAATCCATCAGTACCTGGATACTTGTAAACATCAGTGGCAGGTAGTCTTGTGTTTGATCAGGAGTCTTCATCATTGGCTCTTAGCCGAATGATTCCATGAGTGTTCGACTTCAACTTATTTTATTCACACTCGCTAGATTGTACTATGCATCTTAGGGACCATCATCATTATCAGTGGCCACCTTCGTGTCTGTTAACAATTTTCATTATCGACTGGTAATCAGACGATTTCTCACATGTTCAACAACAAATCCTTCATTCGCATGTTGAGAAATATGCAGTTTAAGTGAATTGGCGGTCAAGACCTTGGGGCAAAGGTTACATCATTAAAGTTGTGTTCCCTTCCGGTGAAGGACCATCCGCAATTTATGGCATTGAGAGTGTTTAACTTCAAACATGAGCCAAGCTTTATGTAAATCCTACCATAGATGCTCAAGAACCTGGTACTAGTTCAAATCCACCGCTGCCCAACGATTTGCATATCGAACGGCCTACTACTGACCCCATGATTCGTTCCTCCAGAGGGACACTTCGACGCACGACTCATAACACCTATGCACGTGCAGCCCAAAACTACAACATTGTAGAAGATTTGGTGCAGGAACCGTTAGCTATGTCTGCTCTCGAAGTATTACAAACTTGTCCAGCACAATGGAAAGCCTTGCTTTTGGCCATTGGTGGAATAGGTCCCCATGATTCCATGCTAGCTATCTTTAATATCGAAAAATATAAACCTTTCCTCTCACACCAACTCGCATTCCAGGTGCAAGTTGTGTCAAAAGGGAGACCAATCCATCGCACTATCATAGACTAAGGTACTTTAATACTGTCGTCGAATTCCCTCAAAGCTTTTGATGGCCACACGTTCCTCCCAAAAGGGTACCTTGCTAGATTTCTCATCACTCTGAGTGGGAAAATGGTAATCGTGGATGTTGAAGTCATAGAGCACCATCTCGACTATAATCTAATTCCTGGTCACAGTTGGTCTTATGCCATGACCACCATTGTTTCTTCGGTCTTCCAACTCATCCTATTTCCATTGGATGGGAAAATAGTCACAGTGGATTAGTTATCCTTCTGCATCCTTGAGTATACCATGTTACCAAGTAGCACTGTACCCCTAATAGGAGGCTTTCTTGATTCTTACATCAGCATCGGTACCAATCTTCTGAAGGCATCTTCCCTATTGGGATGTTTTCCTCTCCCACCACCACAAATCCCAAACATGGTTGCAATGATATCCACCACTTTGGATGTCTCTATCGACCCATGGATCATCCCGGCACCTTCAGACATTGATTCCTACGGAGATTAGATGTTGCTCTCACCAGTAGAGTTGGCTTACCAAGCCATCCAAATCACATCTGAACCCTCCACTGCTATGGTTCTAACCAAAGGTACAAACCTCCCACCCATCACAGTTCTCTCTAAGGATCTCCTCAATGAAGTCTTTCCTACATAAGATGTTATTCGATAGATCATGTCTCTAAAAGAACGAACTTGGGGAGAGTTTCACCATCGCGCTTCGATGATCAACTCAGACGTGGTAAAAACTGAAATCCCATCCTTTGACCCACCTGAGATGGTTCCCTCCGCTTACACAACTATTCAAACTATTGATTCAGAAGGGAACATGGGTAATATTTCTAAGAAAATTCTCATTGATATCTCGGTCAAAATGGGTATCGTGGAAAATATTCAGATTAGAGCCGATTGCAATCCTGAGGAAATTGCATGCTTCACATCCCTTTTCAAGGAATTCCACAATGTGTTTTCTTGGTCTTATGATGAAATTCCCGTCATAGATCCATCTATAATCAAGCATGAAATCAATATTTATGACAATTCCAAACCAATTCGGTAGTGACTCAGACCTGTCCACCCACGCAAAGTAGCCGCCATCAAAATTGATGTAGAAAAAATTTTAAACGCTGGTTTCATCTATCCCGTTCCTTTGACGGAATGGGTTTCCAATCCAGTTCCTGTCGATAAAAAAAAAGGCACCATTCAAGTTTGTGTTGACTATCGCGATCTGAATGCCGTTTTTCCCAAAAGACAATTATCCTACACTGTTCATAGATCAGATTCTTGATGATTGTACCGGATGCGAATATTTTTCCTTGATGGATGGATTCTCGGACTATAACCAGATTTCAATTAAAAAAGACGACCAACATAAAACTGCCTTCTATCATAAACTCCCATTTGGTCTGAAGAATGCTGGAGCAACTTTTCAGCGGGCTATGGACTATGCTTTTCATGACATTTGAAATATTGTACAGGCTTACCTGGATGACCTTCTGGCCCATTCCAAGAAACGACCTGATCACCTCGCTCATCTAAAAGAAATTTTTGCTAGGTGTAGATTCTACAATATACGTCTGAATCCTCATAAGTACGTATTTATGGTTGATTCCAAGCATCTGTTAGGTTTCATTGTCTGCAAGCATGGGATTAGGGTTGATCTCGATAAGGTTAAGGCGATTGTTGAATTGCCGACACCACAATCCATCCTTCAACTCCAACGTTTGCAAGGGAAGGAAAACCTTTTACGTCGATTCATTGTTAACTATGCCGAGATGACGAAAGGATTTATGCGATTATTGAAGAAAGGAACATTATACTTGTGGGATGACCGAGCTCAACGGTCATTTGACACTTTAAAACACACACTTGTTTAAGCCCCACTCTTTATTGCCCCCGACTACTCACGCGAATTTCTCCTCTACCTGCCAGCCTCACCATCCTCACTTGGAATGGTTCTGGTTCAAGTTCACAGTGACGATAGTGAACATGTGATATAATATTTTTCCAAAGGTCTAATCATACCTAAACTATGTTATTCACATGTGGAGAAACTTTCTATGGCAGTGGCTTTCACCGTCACCCGACTCCGACACTATATATTGCTGCAACAGACTACGGTTATTGCTTTGGAGAACCCCATGCTACAAATCCTATCTAGACAAATTATTGAGGAAAATATTCCAACTGGATCATAATCCTCCAACAATTTGATTTGGTCTTCATAGCTGCCAAAGCAAAGAAATCCCTCGTCTTCGCCGAATTATTATCAGACCTTCCCAGAATCGACCCAGGACAAGTAGCCCATGATCCATTTCCTGATGAATCTGTATACTTGGTCAATTCTTCGAACCCATGGTATGGAGAAATTTTGGTCTACCTACAAACCCAATGCTTCTACCCAACTCTCACGTCCGACGACCGTCGTCGTATTCGCCACTAGGAAAAGCACTACCTTGTGCTAAACGATACACTATATCGTCGTTGTGTTGATACTATTCTCTGATGTTGTCTCACTTTCGATGAAGCAGAACACGTTTTGAATGACTGTAATGCAGGGGCATGCGGTGGTCATCTTTCGGGCATAGCTAATGCCCAAAAAATCTTGCGCGCAAGTTACTACTAGCCCAATTTTTTTAAAGACTACATTATAGCGGTCCAGAAGTGCCATCCATGTCAAAATTTCACAAAGAAAATGCGCGCTCATCCTACACCCCTTCATCTAGTTATATCCATTGGTCCTTTCACTAAATGGGGATTCGACTTCGTCACCTGCAATCCCACTTCGAAAAATGGACACAACTACATCGTGGTTGCGGTCGACTATTTTACGAAATGGGCGGACGCCATTCCCACTTTTAAGGCCGATGGAAAAACCACCACTCTCTTCCTATTCAATCAGGTAATCTGTCGGTTCGGTGTACCCCTATCTATTGTCACAGATCATGGATCCCACTTTCAGAATCATATGATGACTGAATTAACATCCATGCTAGGTTTTCGTCAAGATCAATCTTTGTCTTATTATCCTCAAGCTAATGGTCAACTCAAAGCTGTAAATGGCATCCTCAAAACCATGATTCGTCGATTGGTCGGAAATCATAAAACCACATGGCATCACAAGTTATATTCCGAATTATGGGAATACCGAATATCAGTCAAAACTGCCACAAGCTTCACGCCATTCCAACTCGCATTCGGCCTGGAGGCAGAACTTCCAATCGAGTGCGAAATTCCATCACTCAAACTCACCATTGAACTCCTACCTGGCACCACCGCCACAGAAGAGCGCTTTCTCTCACTCGATCATTTGGACGAAACTCGTCAAGATTCTACACTATCACTCGAAGCTCACCAGCGCCGAGTTAAAGCTCAATATGAAAAATCTGTCAAGCCTCATTCTTTCCAAGAGGGTGATCTTGTTCTACTCTATGATCAAAAACATGACCTCTTGGGGGCAAGAACACTCCAACCATTATGGCTTGGTCCTTACATTGTCACTAAATTCCTCTCAAAAGGGGCTTATGAACTTCATGACTGTAATGGAATTCCACTCACTGAGCCTCGCAAAGGGCTTTATCTAAAGAAGTATTTTGCCCAGTTTCGCACTAGGCATATGCTTTGTAATTTTATGTATATAATTTTTTCCTATTGTTTTGATGTTTCTGGATATTTTTTGGTTTTTGAGGTGTTTTTTCTCATGTATAATCTTTTTCTTTCACATGTTGTCACCCTCCTTATCATACGTCGGATATGCAGATGGTGCTAGTCGTCACACTACACACATTGCTTCAGCTGCTTGGGTTCTCTACACTCCTGAGTCAAACCTTCTTGGTTCTGGGGGAATCTTCCTAGGTAGTGCCACCAATAATGTTGCCGAGTACATGTCAGTGATCCAACTCCTCACGGAAGCGGCATCTCGTGACATCTCCAATTTAGTGGTCAGGTTAGATTTCCAACTCGTCATTATGCAGTTAAACAATCATTACCGTGTCCATCATCCAGTCTTGTTATGTTATTTTTTAAGGGTGTGGCTTTTAGAACGTCAATTTCAAACAATTACATTTGAGCATGTTCCTAGATAATTTAATGCATTAGCCGATTCTTTGGAAAACTATGTGTTAGATTGGCATTTGTCACATTTGCTATAAAAGATTTAATCATGAGTATATATATTTTTATCCCATTGAAAATACATAAAAAATAAAATAAAAAACAAAATCACCAAAAAGTATGTATATATATATTTCATGTCCAGTACAATAGTTACATCAAAAAATCTTCCAAAACTTGGGTGTTTTACAAAAAATTGGCTATACTAAGCCATCCTATGACACTAATACATCTGCTCTGCTAGCTAGGCCTGATGATCATGGTAACATACAAATGCTCTGGATATCCTCCTCAGAGGCACTAGGTATCTCTCCGGCACACCTATGGTATGTCACTGCAAACAAACTGGAACCTCCCGCATAGGAAGGGGTGGTATGCCCATACTCAAACCCTCCAGGTTTCTGGAGAGTTCATGTAAAACCTGGGCATCATCATCCTCGGTGGCTTCCACATCGTCTGCTGGTGTGCCAACCCCGGGTAGCTGCAGTTCTTTCCGTGCATAGCGAGGGGCCCCAACTGGTCGTACAGGTGCCACATCTATGTCAAGCAAACAAACGCTTCATGTCAAAACATAATTTTCACCCTATTTCAACAAAAAGAAATTGCATAAACATTCAAAAGACAAAAAACAAAGTACTTCCTTAAAATACACTGATCATTTCCTTCTTATGATCGATTCCCCACTGGGTGCCAGGGGGAAGTGCTAACTCCGGATCACTTGTGAAGTTCATCCATGCATAGGGATAATCCTCAATCATAATAATCTGGGAGTTCAGCCAATCAAAAAATATATCATCAAAATAGTGGCAGACGGGGCCCTCTCCAGTCCGCGGAAGCAAGGCTGCCCACCAAGCCTACCTTGGCTCACGTGGGCCCAATGGCGCTGTAATGATCTTGGGCCTCATCAATGGTACCCATTCCAGTAAGAAAGAAACAATCAATGCACCATACCCAAAATCTCTCTGGGTACGGGTCTTATATGCAGTAAGCTCTGCTCAGACTCGACGGACAACTCCGTCACACCAGTCAAAAACTTGAGGCTGCATACAGTCTAAGGCTAGGAGAATCTGGGCCTTAGTGGCCACATGCTAACTCTTGGCACTTTCCAAGTGAAAAATCATCTGTAATATAGACCTCAGTGGTCTCAAAGTCACCCACGCAATTGGTACCGGTTTCTCACAGCCTGAGTGTCACATATGTAATGCTCAAGAATCAGGTTAGCAGTGGAACATGGGTCAGCTCTAGACCCTGTCAAGTTGGGCCTTAGTCCATGACATGATAGGCCAGTCAAAAATTAAAAATCATCCTTCTCGATTGACAGCTCATTGCCCCCAATCCAGAAAACATGGTGCTGCTCATCCCATTTTTGGATTAGCCACCTCAGGAGGTCCTCTTGACCCCTCATTAGTTCTAAGTGGGCATATTTTAGCAATACACATCTATGGAGAGCCATCAAACTTGCAGCATCCATCATCATCTCTCGTTCTTCCCGTTCATGTTCTCTTTCTCGCCAGATACTCATGATTAACAGCTGAATACCTGCAAATGCGACATTTTCTATCCATTAAAAATTGCCCGGACCACTTCAAAACGATGGGAAATGAGTTGCTAAAAAATTTGGTGCACCTAACGCTATCCTTAGTGTAAAAAAAAGCATGCTAACGCATCATCCCTTCATGGGAAGTGCGCTTAACGCGACTCTAACACTACTGGCCCACATTAGGCACAAACATTTTTTAGGGCCTCACAAATTTTCTATTTTGAACCCACAAAACTTAACAAAAATACAATTAAATGATATCAGGAGGTTCTAGCTCTTACCTGGATCTCGTGGGAAGGAAAATCGTTGCCCGGATTGACCACAATCGTCAACTGAAGATTTCACCCCTTTTCACACGAGAGCTCCTTCACAGCACTCAAAACAGTGAAAATGAAGGTCTTCCGACCTTCTTATAGCCAATTCTGGGGCATGAATCTCTTAAGCTAGTCAGCAAAAGTCGTGAATTCTTGCTGCACATGTGTCGCAACTATTGAGATTTGTTACTGATTTCTTGATGAGTGATCGAGATTCATATGCAGACATACACATGTTTGGTCGAGCATTCTTTTTACGGTATTTTTCTTGCTCGTTAATTTGAAAAAGCTCGAGTTCTCTTCTTCGGACTCGTTAAACTTATACAAAGTTGATATCAAGCATTCTTTTTATGGTCTTTTTCTTGCTCGTTAATCTGAAAAACCTAGAGTTCTCTTCTTCAGACTCGTTAAAACTAATATGAAGAAGCACTGAGCTTTCTTTTTTAGGGACCTTTTTCTCGCATATAAAACTGAAAAAACCCCGAGTTGACTTTGTCGGGCTCGCTAAACTACCACGAAAAAGAGTAAGGAGCCATTCTTTTCCTCTTTTTAAAAGCTCTTTAAACCGAAAAAGTAACCGAGTTTTCTCTGCGTGACTCCTTAAAATTTAACGGAGGGTACCGAGTTTTTCTTTGTTCGACTCGTTAAAATTTCACAAAGAGTACTGAGTTTACTCCATCTCCTCATACTCATAACAAAATGAGGAAGACGTCCATCGAACATAGATTTCTCACTTTTCCAGCTTTGATGGAATAACTCACGAAAAATGAAATGTTTCGGGCTTACTATTCTCCCTTTGCCGTGCCCGGTTATCAAAACATGAAAAAGGTACCCCAATGGAGTTGTCCTTTACGATATTTTTCAGACTCTCTAAACATGAAAAATTCACCAAGTTTACTCGTCTAGACTCATTAAACCTAATCAGACGAGGCACAGAGTTTTATTTTATGATATTTTTTAGACTCTCTAAATATGAAAAATTCACTGAGTTTACTCGTCTGGAATCGTTAAAATTAATCAGACGGGGAAAAATTTGGACAAAATGGATACTACCTCTGTCACATTTTTGAAATTTCGATTTGGCAGCAAAAATCTTGAACATGGCACTTCCCAGAAAACTCTTTCGCAGTTAGCTGAACCCTACCATCTATGAGTATTAGCCTTCATCTCCCAATGTCCCTACACTGGTAAAATCCTAACACACTCTTTGGTGTTCATTAAGTCTCAGCTGCCTAGTACCCTGTTACAGTGCCTTCTATTGTTCAAGCAGATCTCGCTATCTACTGCTCCTCTTATCAACTAAACCGCTCATTATGCCAGAAATTATTTTTCGTCTGACATCCCCATTTACTCTTCATTATCTCAATCATAAACAAAATCAGTTGGTTTCCATTTCATGTTTTCATGTTGACTGATGTAGGATGCCTCAGTGCCTACCTTTCAACAGATCTCTTCCTATCGACTTAAACATCTTATCTAGGAAGTTGATCCAGAAACCCATCAGTACTCGGATACTTGCAGACATCAGTGGTAGGTAGTCTTGTGTTTGAGTAGGAGTCTTCATCATTGGATCCTGGTCAAATGATTCTATGAGTGTTCGACTTCAACTCATTTTATTCACACTCGCTAGATCGTACCGTGCAACTTAGGGACAATCATCATTATCGGTGGTCACCTTCGCGTCTGTTAACAATTTTCATCATCGACTGGTAATCAGATGATTTCTCACATGTTCAACAACAACTCCTTCATTCACATGTTGAGAAATATGCAGTTTAAGTGAATCAGTGGTCAAGACCTTGGGGCAAATGTTACATCATTAAAGTTGTGTTCCCTTCCCCAAGTTGCAATATTGTTTATGGAGACAGCTTCTTCAGCCTGATCCTGTTATGTCAGACACTTCCACATTATGCTTATTGGTGGATAGATTCTTCATATCTCTATTCTAGAGAAATCATGTTGTTTAAGCTACTGAGCATGGGAATGCCCAACTCAAGGCAGATACTATATTTTCTGACATATGTTGTTGTTTCAGGTTTTCCTTAGTCTTTCAATCTCTTTATCTCTACTACACACATTATAAAGTATTTCAGCCATCATCTTCATCTCTGACCTCACACTTTATGGGGCATCTATTATAGGTCAAAATACCTCCTCATCAGATTAGAGGAGAAGATAAATATGGAAGGAATACAAAGACCTAAACTAAACCTATTTCTGCCAAGGTAACGCCTCACTATAACAACACAAGAGCGTTATAACGCACCTGATCAGTGAATGGGCCATGTTAGTGGCTATGGAAATGCTCTATTTACACTATATGGAAGCATTACCCTTGTTTTGAGTTTAGAATGGGAAAAACCCGTGGAGAATGATTTCAATTTCCAGCTTTTTCTCACAAGAGAGTTAGTACAAAGAGGAAACTAAAAAGCACTAACTCTTATTGGGCCTTGCAATAAACAACTGAAATCTAAAAGAAGGAAAAAGCATGGAGGTTGAGGAAAAATCTTGGTTTTTTCTATTCAGAACTGGTAGAAAGAGAAGGGCAATGATTGCTCTCTCCATCTCCTATAAAATGGAGTTGAAGGCTCTTGGTTCAAGGTCGAAGGATTGTCAAAGTTTTTGAATACTTCTAAAGTAGAGATCATTTTTGTAGTGTGAAGGTCAAAGGTCAAAGAGGTTCATTGAGAACTTGTTGATCAAGACATCATCACTTTGAGAGATAGAGATATTGGAAGGCTGAGGAGGGCTTGGTACAACCAATGGTTGTAATCCTCCTTTTTTATAAATCAATAGAACTACATCTCTTTCATCCATTCTATGTGTTGATATTGTCATTATTATTTAATCACTTATATAGCATGAGATGAATGGCTTAGATGTGCATAGTTTAAGTGTTTATTATATATTGGCTTAATTGATAGGAAATATATGTTATGGTAGAGATTACATGGGTGCTTTAATTGATTGCAGGGCCAAGATTTGCAGCTGGTGAAGTAGAACTCCTGCTTCGCTTCCTAGTGCTCTCCAAGAGACTCCAAGATCATTAAAGAGGTAATCTTATATATTATTCTATCAAGTTGTTTTAAGTTAAATATGAATATGTGTGTGCCATCTTTGTGAATGATACAGCTAATCTTACTGTCTGCATCGGGCACTAGAAAGCCCTGATAGGGATATTCGATAACCAACAACCCAAGCATTTTACCCTATAGCAGTAGTTATGAATGAAGTGTTATTGTGTCGTATGTTGTTCTTGTTCGCTATTTTGTGTGTAGGTATCCAAGCATGACTGCAATAGGATTGTGACTTGCCGAGGCAAGAGCGAAAGGCCACCACCATTACAGCTATGACGGCAGCATTGGATTCTAGGTGGGTCGATCTACCGTGTCCTTTTTCATTCAATAATTAGGGACCGACACTATAGCATGTCTGTTTGTTTCTAGACCCTCTCTACGACTAGAGTGATCGCCTCTGTCCATGGAGGGGATTTACCTACTTCAAAAGGGAATGTAGCAATTGAAATGTTAGGAGATGATAGACCCTATACATTGGTCCTGGAGATGATGCCCAATTAACCAGGTCATTGGGAATGATGCCTAAATTAACCTATAACACAGGGGAGGTGTAGGATTAACCTTGAGTGCTTGACATATGGAATCGAGAGTAATGGAAAATAAGACTTAGTTATTTTGGGAGATTACAACCCTCTAACTAGGAAGATAACTAAGATGACACCAGGTAACAAATTCAAGGAAGGTATGGCTATGGGGATAAATGAATTGAGATAGGAAAGATTCCCATATGCTCAATTCATCACTGGAATCTAAAGCATTATGTTTTTCCCATTTGTGGAGTTCGTAAAGATCAAACTAACATTTGGCTTCATATATCTTATACTATGTATCTACCAGGGAGAGCTCATCTAAATTAATTAAAAAAGACAAAATTGGGCTTTATACAACTAGTTTTGACTTTCCTTTAGATGAATACATCATGAATGAATAATTACAGAGAAGAGTGACGAATTACCAGACTGATGGTGATCACTAGTATGGAAATATTGTTGCGTAGCTGTGAAATCCATGGTCGTGCTAGCAATACTTGGAGTTGCAATGGAGAAAGAGAATATGTAGATGAATGCATGCTTTTTAAAAGAGGGAATTCAAATGAAAGTAAGTTATAACAATTTTTGGGTGTGTCAAAACATAAATATTTAAATTTTGGGGTGAAGGATAAATGATGAAGTAGCTATGTGAACATTTGGTGGGAGGCATTTAAATGTCTGACTGTTATATATTCAGGGAAAATTGGAAGGGGATAAGTAGAAAAGTGTGAATGGGCATCGGAGTGGAGTGGTAGTGGGAAGTGGTTTTTTTTTTTTTTGGGGGGGGGGGAGGGGGGGTTGGGCAATTAATGGTTTAGGAGTAGGGGGTGTTGAACTTGCTGTGGAAGCACCATGTATTAACATGTGGTTTATTCAAAACATATTTTCGAACCCCCCCCTTCTCATTATACTTCGGTAGTGTGGGGGGATATAGAACTTCATCCTTCTGTGGTTGATCTGGGCGGGGATTATATCCCCCATTGAATCCCAATCGAATTTTAAAAAAATATGACAAAAATGTTAAATCACACTTTATTTAAAAATTAATGAATAATCCATTTTAAAAATAAAAAAGGATTAAACACAAACATATAGAATAACTATGGCAGAATTTTAACTAGTGTGACTATATTAGGGACTTTATTAATTGATTTTTTATTTTTATTTTTTATCCATTTTTATATGTATTTATTTATTTTCATTTTCTTTCTTTCTTTCTTTTTCATTTCTATTTTTTTTATTTTTTTAACATAAAAGGAAAATGGAAAATATGTTATGGTAAAAATAGGTTAAAACATCGGTTCCATCTGGGGACTTCTTCCCCCTGTGGGATGTAGAGAACTTTTGGATCCATGTGTCTTCTCTTCGGGCTTGGAGTCTTTGATTTAAAAACACACTTGATGCTAAAATTTTAAATAAAACTAGAAATTTACAATGGATGTGGCTATAAGAATTTAGTAATGAATGTAGTGTTTAAGAAATATCCCATTGACTGGAAATGAAGAATAATTTCCTTCCAGGTTCTACAGAATGAATTTATTATTTCCTTTGACTTCTGCAATGTTGAATGTGCCCCAACCACAAATTATCGAACTTTCCATGCTTGCATATTTCTTCTCTTCTAGCTTCCCATCTTAGAACTAGATCACCTTGTCTGGAATCTTTTTCTTTGGCCTTTCTCTCAAAAAAAGTTTTCATTTTTGTTATATTGACGAAGTTTCAAGTGAAATTCATCTCTTTCTTGGTTTAATTCAATGATATGAGTGATTCTCCTTGAAAAATAATCAGCTTCTTCATATTATTCTTTCACAAATTTCATGACTGGAAAATAATTGCTTCAGCCCCATATACTAGTTGAAATGAGGATTTACCAGGAGACCTCTTGGGTGATACTTTGTTTTCCAAAAATAAGTATTTGAGATGACAATACCAACTTATTTTTTGATCTATGAATACTTTATTAAAGACCCTAACCAAACTTTTATTTGAATATTCTACTAATCCATTACCTTGTGGGTAATATGGTGTAGAATGATGCAATGAAATCTGATATTTTTGACAAAACCATATCATTTTAATGTTGTTGAAATATTGGGCATTGTTTGTAACTATATGACTTGGACACCCAAATACAGAAAATATATTATCTTCAATGAATCTTATAAATATTGTATCAATGGTATTATTTACAACAATTTCTTCCACCCACTTGGTAAAGTAGTTAGTAGTAGTTAAGATTCATCTATGTTGATTGTTGGAAGATGGAACTATTTCAGCTATGAAATCTAATCCCTGTTGTAAAAATGGAGCTTCAACTAAAACTGGGACAAGGGGAAGTGTTGTTACTCTCTTTTTTTCCAGAAAATATCTGACATGGGATACAACTGCTTACTTTTGCTTCACCCTAGGCAAATAATTTGGTCCAATAAAAACCTACTCTCATAATTTTGTATGCAGATTCTTTCTAAGAATAATGTCCTCCACAAATTCCTTCATGAAATTGTTCAATGACTCCTTTAGTTTCGCTTTCAGTCAAAAATAACAAAATGATATTTAAAGGATACTTCCAATATAAATAGGCATTTATGATACAACACTTCATAGGTTTAAGACTAAGAGATCTAGATTGATTCCTTATGAATTCAGGAGGACACTTTAAATCTAGAAGAAAATTCGCTATATCTTTATATTAATCTAAAAGTAGAAATTTGTCATCAATGTGTGAAGGAAGAGGGACAGGATCTAAACTGGAATTCTTCTCATTTGGAATTTGAGAAGGTTATTGTGGATTCTTTTCATTTTTAATTTGAGAAGGTTCTTGTGGATTCTTCTCATTTTGAATTTCTGAAGGTTATTGTGGATTATTCTCTCCTAGTGAAAGTTCTAAAATGGTATTGATACGAATAATTTTACAATTTGATTCAGAAAATTTCTTGGCTAAACCCTGTCCTTTCACCAGTTTGGTGGGTCTAATATCTAGGTCAAATTCAAGTATCTTTGAAATTCATCTCCCCCTCTTTCGATCTATATGAGGTTATGTCAAAATTATTTTTACTGCAATGTTGAGGACGTAAGAAATTACAAGGGAAATTAGGACATAAATCATGATTTATTTTAAATCTTGTACAAGGGCATAGGCTTTTTTTCTATGATTTCATATCTAAGTTCAACATGCCTCATCAATTTACTGAAAAAATCAATTGGTTTCTCACATCCATCATCATTCCTTTGTAGTAAAACATCAACTATGGTAGTCTCAAATTCAAAGGAGAATATATTAGAAGGCTTTGAATAGTCTGAACTTGCTAGTACTAGGGCTTCAGAAATTGCCTTCTTGATGTGTGAACAAGAATATCTAGCCTGTACTATCCATTTGAATTCATGATCCTTTTTAAGGATATCAGTAATATATTTGACTAACTCAACGTAATTAGGTATAAATCTTCTCAAGAATTTATTTTTTCCTAAAAATGCTTGAGCTTCCTTTTTATTTCTAGGTAAACCAATTACCTCAATTGTTGAAAATTTTTCTAGATCAATAACAAATCCTTCCTTTAAAATTATATTTTCCAATAGCTTTCCTTATTTCATTGCAAAGAGTCACTTCTTGAGATTAGGATAAATCCCCTATTTCTTGCATCTTTCAAAAACGTTTCTCAAGTGCTTTAAGTGCTTATCATCAGAATTAGAAAATATAGTTAAATCATCAAGATAAATGATAATGAATTTGTTTATCTTACCAAAAAATGAAAGATCCATTTCTCTTTGAAATTTTGCTCCAACATTGATTAAACCAAATGGCATTATAGCATACATAAATGTACCCCAAGGAGTTGTAAATGTTGTCTTTTATCTATCTTTTGAACTAACCAAAAACTAGTTATATCTAGAAAATCCATCTAACATTGAAATCCTATTTAAACCTGAAACCCTCTGAAGTAATTGTTCCATCTTTCGTAATGGATAATTATCCCTTAAATAATTTTTTTTTTTCAGATTCCTAAAGTCGATACAGAGGATCCTTTCACAATTTTTCTTCCTAATAGGTACTAGGGTAGCTATCCATTCAGAATATCTCATGGGAGAAATTATTTTTGCATCGAATAACTTTTTAGTTTCTTTTTCAATAATTGGAAGTAAAACTAGACATTCTTCTTAATTTCTGCTGAAATGGTTTAGCTTGCAGTTTTCTATGGTTTTTATGTTCAATAACAGTTGTGTAATAGGTTTTAAATTATCCATATGACCATGTAAATACATCACTATAATGTTTGAAAAGGTTCACATATTTGTCTTTAATATCTTGAGGCAATGATGCTAGAATTTTAACATTTCTGTTTTTTTCAGAAGTACCAATATTACATTCTTTAACATCTTCTTGTTGTGAATTTAATAATGAAATATTTGAGACATCATTATGATAAAAACGTTTTTATGTGGGAACTAATCCTTTTGGAATGTGATTATTTGATAATAGAATGATAGCATGAACAACAATTTTATGATTTAAATGTGAATTTCGATCTTCATCATTTGATTCGGTTTCATCAATGTGCTCTTCTTCCATATGAAAAGAAAAAAAATCATCTATTTTTTGTATAAAAATTTTCAATTGTTCATCATCTTCAAATACCCGCCAGCATTTAATATTGTCAGGGAGGGAAGGTATGTATTTTACTATGATTTGATAATGCAATTGCATAGGATCATGAATTTTAAAAGAACTGACAGAAATTGCCAAAGCATCAGTATGAATGTTTTCCTCTCTTGGGATTCATGTAATATTAAAGGCATGAAAGTAAATTTCTACTCAGTCTTAAATTTCATTCCTATAAGCTCTAAACCTAGAATGCTTGGTTTGACAAAGGTTTCTGATTTGTTTGATAATCAATTCTAAATCACCAAATACTCTCAATTTTTCAATTTTTAGACTCTTAGATAATTATAATCCTAAAATTACAGCTTCATATTCTACCACATTGTTTGTGACCTCAAAGTATAATTTAAAATGTTGAGTTATGTGTTTCTTATCAGGAGAGATGAGTAAAATTCCAGCCCCATATCCATCTTTGGAAAATGCTCCATCAAAATACATTTTCCAAACATTAGTGTTTGAAACTTGAGGCATATATATAGTCTCTTCAATATCAATTTGAGGATTAGGAAGATCATTGGCAACTAAATTAAAGCATCCAAAATATTGATCACTAACATAAATTGGATGATTAATAGCTTGATTTTATTTATAAATTGCATTAACAAATCTAACCTCTCTATACAACCTTAAATTTTCACCTCCATAAATCAAGAATGTAGCAAAAGACATGTCCATTTGTAAGCTTCACCCTAAATTTTCACAACAATATCTGAACAATGGCATTATAAACTTTGGTGAAACATATGTAACCACTATATCCAAGAGTGTACTTTTTACACGGATTTGAGAAAATGTCATTACTAAGTCCTTAATTAATTTTTGGTAAGGAAAATGTTAACGATGGTGTTAGTGTCTATGAGTCACCATTTATCAAATGTACTCTTTCCAGGTGATTGATAAGGTCTTATGGTAAAATTGTTACATTTTAAAATAATATTTGATACCTCTCTTGGTCGTTAAATGGTCATGTCATTGTCTAAGTGTGATTTTCACTCTAATTTCATGGCCATCTAGGCCAAATCATATAATTTTCATGAGTCATTAAATCACCATAGGTCATTTTCCCTTCATTAAGTGTCATTATTTAAAATTGGAAAAGGAAGAATCATGGTGTCATAGGGTTTATCATGAGAGTTTCATGATATTCATAATTTTCCATTTGGATTCATATCACCGTCATCCAAAACAAGTAAAATTTCATGAGATTTAGTACTTAGGGAATACATCACATCATTAAGTCATTTGGTCAAAAGTACATGATGTCACTCCACTATCAAACAAAAATCTAGTTTTCAAGTTATAAAGGAACATAAAAATGTTTTAAAAATTCATTTCATCCTTCCACACATTTCAAGAGATCCTCTCAATCAATTTGAAGAGCTTCCATAGCCACCAAAGCTTGGAATTTTTCCCACTATTACTCTTCCATCAATTTTCTGCGTTTTTGGAGGGGGTTGTCGCACTTTTGTTTTGGAGGCATAAGTGTTGTCCAGGTAAATCCCGTCTGCAGACAGAGGTGATCCCTCTAGCCCTAGGGTGGGTCTAGAAACTATGGGAACATACTAACATCTACCTTCCTATATTGTAAATGAAATTCAGAGCAAGGAAGATACCTACCTTGTCTTGATGCTATGTTGTCATCCTCCCTCGAAACTTCTTGATATGTTTCTCTTCTTAAGCTCGATACACGCTACTACTAATATTCAATTACTTGTATAGACAGTCAAGACAAAACAACAAGCATAAAACCATGACAAAAATAAAACAATTACAATCTATCTAACTGGTCAAGGAATGCTATAAATCTCATTATAAATGTAAACAAGAGTGGAAGATAAACATCAGATGCATTTTATTATGATAAAGACAAGGGTAGTTAACAACCAAGCCTTGATGTTGAGGCTCTCCGTTGGCAACTCTGTATCCAAGAATGTTTGCCACATCCTCATGAACAAAGGTCTGAGATCTCACTATGTTCTCAACACACACAAACAATCACGCTCTGTACTATTTTCCCGAAGTTATGATTGCTTCTTCTCTATGCTAACTTTTTCAGCTATATATTAATCTAGCACATAAATGGAATATGGCTATATTTATAGAGGAGAGGAGGATGTTTGGATCCCTACAAAGGTGGGAGAGAGTCCTATCCTTTAGGAGAGTTCCAAGGGAGGTGGAAACTACTAACTAAAGGAGGGAGTCCGTGGTTGTTTCAGTTCAACCACTCCCAATGACTCATCCTCAAGGTGGTTGGAATAGAACCCCAGCCTCTATTTTTTAAAAAAATTCCATAAACAGCCTGGCATGGGTGCTTAACTAGGACAGAGTGCCAACTGGCGTGGGCTCAGTGTTAATTTTCCAGCTCGACGCGGGAGTGTAACTAGCTACTCGCGCCAAGGCAAAAACAGGTGTTTTTAGTGGTCTGCTCAGGAAATGGTCAACAAAAGGAATTTTTTAATCATGGAAAGGGATGCAATGATGGTATTTTCAAGGCATGACACTTCTTATTGGTCACATAAATGACCCTCCAATATGCCAGTTGGGGATTGCAGGGACAGTGACAAAATGCTGTGTAACAATAAGGAGGAAAGAAAAGGTTAAAAAATTCATCTCAGTGCTTCAAACATATTTAATAAAGTTATTGGAGCCTTCAAAACCCCTTTCTTCTGTCAATTTCCTCAAATAATTGATTAAAATAATTTCTTAGGGTTTCTTTTACGTTTTTACCGCATTTTTGAAATTTCATTGTATTTGGATTATTTTCAGAAGAAATCTTCTATATTATAGGCCTAAACATCCAAAATATCCCTCATTATATATTTCCCACCATTTACGACACTTAAATTCAGTCATTTTATCATTTTCTCTCCTACCCTAGCTAGTTGCCACACTTCTAGACTAGGACGGTGTTTTCATTTTTTCACCCTCTTTCCATCACTCAAATTGAAGAATTACACTTTCATTGTCTTCCTAAAACACTTCCCTACTCCCCATAATTTTTTCGGATTTTTTCTGGACCCCTATCCCCTCCATTCCATACCCTCAATTTATTGTGTTTTCACCCCTTTTTTCAGCTCAAGTCCCCTTACTTATTCTTGTGTGAAAATAGCATTTCCTGTGAGAAGCAAAGTCAAACATGGTAGAGACCAGTAAAAAGAGGAAATTCAAAGGAGGAGAGATCTAAAGATATGAGACCATTCATATGCAAGAGTTCAATTCATCAGATTTTATAAGGAGGCAATTTTAGTAGGCAAACTCTCTAGGCTTTTGTGGGAAGGTGTAAGAGGTGGGATATAATCATTGATATAACAATTTTATTTTCCCTCAATTTCAAAATTTATCATCTCAAAATTGCAAGGGTGAAATTTATGGTGACAAAAGAAATCATATCTTCAGCAACCACAATCCCGAATGAAGGTAAAATTTGGTTCAAGGGGATGGATTTAGACCTTGAGCATTGTAAGATTTCTTGAAACCACAATACAAGAAGTCCCCTTCTCATATATTTCCTACAAGATAGTTGTTGGACAAGAGAAACCCTTTGATGAAGACTATCATGAAGTATTTCACTTGTGAAGGGAGTTTTAGTAGGTTATAACAATATCATATCAGATTATTAATGCATTTGACTTACATCAAGCCCCTAAACCTACCCAACTATCTATTTAGAAGTTTGGTGAAAATTACTAAGAAGGTGCAATCCAATAGAGGAAATAATCAAGAAAGCCTATTTCATCATTCTTTAGTCAAAGTGATAGTTATTTACTAGAAGGCACATGTCAATATATCATGGGAAGATTTCTTAGAGGCAACTACTCTTTTACAAGTCTCCAACTAGTAAAAGTGTTCAACCACTCCTTCATCACCATCAGGACCAAAGGGAGCTGAAACATCAAGTATGACGTTAGTGAAAAGATATCAGCCTACAAAAAATATTTCAATGATAGATAACAAAGGTAAGAAGCTAATCTTTGTTCCTGAGGCACATGAAGATATGCCTAGCTCTAAACCTAGAATTAGGTATCAAGAAAAAATATTACCAAAGGAGGTTATTAGTGAAGAAGTGCAGGTTGAAACCATGAGAGAGGAATCACCTAGAGATAGACATGATTCACCTTTGCAACATGAAGAACATATACCTCTTGAACTTGAAATGGCATACCTAGAAGAAGGGAAGCATGGAGATAAGCCATCAAAAGACATCATCAAGGAGAAGGAGGCATTTGGTATCTATCCACACCAATCTAACGCAGCAGAGCAAGCCACAAGAGAACCCTCCATCAACAAGTAAAACATTGACAGAAAAGGATAAAATTAAACCCATTATTGATTTTGATTAGTTGGAATAAAATAATGTTTAAGCACAGACTAGGATACCTCAGAGACAAGAGAAATGGCTAGGAGGGAACACAATCTATAATATCCATCTCCTCCTCAAGCTCAAGACACCATAGCTACTCCTGAAGCCCAAGATATTATATTTGACTCCATATGTGTTGAGATTGAGAAGAACGGGGAGTATTGGATCAATAGAGTGAATGTACATTTGGAGAAGCTGCCGGAGAAAGCAAACAATGATACCACTATGCAAAGAAATATGGCAAGGCATTACAATGCAAGAAATATTGTTTGCAAAGTTAGGGTTGAGAATATGAAGAAGATGCTCAAGAATGCCCTAACAAAACTAAAAAGAGGGATAACCCGGACCTCTTTCCATATGCTTCATTGGTGGTTTGAAATCATAATAGAAAATAGAGAAGAAGGAGACCAAATTCTGAATTTTTGAGTTTTTAAGCACACAGTAAAAACACCCTACAGAAATGGAGCAAGTACTTGCTGCACTTTTTCTTAGAAGGCCAAAATTCATAATTTCAAGCATGTATAGATGGCTAATAGAATAAGGATGTTAGAAAAGTTCATGGGGATGCTTTACAGTTCGCTAATTTTCATAAATTGACCAAATAATGCTTATTTTTGACATTTTTGCCACTTTGTCAGACCACTCACTGCGCTTTTGGGAAAATTTCATTTCAAGTCAAATTTTCAGGGGTTTGGAACCAATTTTTTAGTGCTTGGTGACTCCATTGTGTAGTAAACATATTCATATTTCCAACCATACCTTTTGCAACAAAAAACTCATCCATGAAGGCCTCCAAATCATCATCCAAAGTTTTTTTGTGTTTCTCCAAAAAATGTTGTTACGTTTCTGAAAATTTTTATTGCGTTTCTGGGTTTGAAGGTTTTTCATGATATGTGGAGGTGAAAGGTCAAATTGGTTGATGTAACTATTGGCTCATCAGTTGTTTTATGATAAATATTCTTATTAATGGTCATGTTTGTAAAGAATATTATGACTAATGCCTTGAGATAAAAGCTCAAATAGTTAGCTAGAAAATGGGAAAGTTGTTTCTAACTTCCGTAGGATTAGGCAATCAGTCTTTAGGTTCATTAAATAGTTGTTACGGATCAGGATTCAACCCCTAGAGGTGGAATATTTTTTTATTTTCTATATGTAGTCAAAATCAATTCATTAATAGGGTTGGATATTTGAAGTTCACACTCATTTGGAACTGGTGTACTTGCCTATTTTAAGAAGTAATTTATAGGTAGTCAAAGCTATTTTATGGGATTCTTGTGATGTGGTTAGTGACAATGGTTTTATCCATTTTTCTTATGCATATGGTGATCAATTTTTTCAAGCATCCATCTATTTTCTTCCTATGCTATATCTTTTAAGGTTTGAAACATAAATCATTCTTTTATGATCTATTTTTCTTTAAGATAAGAATCTAATTGTTTCATCCTCTGAATAAGTGAATTCATTATGCTCACTTAACTTCTTATATGCTTTCCTCCTCACCACACTACAATGACAAACCAATTGTATCACTGATCACACCTACCTTGCCTCATACTATGTCTGCAATTGATATTTTGGGATACCTTGCCTAGTTTCTAAACCCGGTTCTTTTTTGTCCAGCGAAACCTAATCAAACCCTACTAAGCTTATAACTAGCCTAAAATCCTTATTTCCCAGTCATTTACATCAACTATGAGCTTGATATTGAGAGATCGCTCGCTGATTTGGTAGGGATAGATACAAAATCTAAATATTGGTGTGTGGTTACCTCTTTGGTTTCCTTTCTCAGCCTTGGGAAACTAAGGAGCCCTAATAGATGGAATTTAATTTTAAAGTTTAGAAACCTTGGTGAATATTACTAGTCCTTAATATGGAAACTATAAAATGTTTAAGGATATTTTGTAGAAATATTTATATTTCTAATTATTTTATATTAATATATATAAAATTTTGACGATTTTTAAGGTAAAATAATTCTATACTATAAAATTTGGGCGAATAATTTTTAGAAAAAATGGAAATTGGAAAATATTTATTTTTGAAAAAACATACAAAATTATCCCACCTTCAAATATTACCCCTAAAATTTTCCCTAATTTAGGGCAAGGTATCTTCTTGGAATCAAAGGTATATAGATCATGATATGGTATAGTGATTTTTAATTGAAGTTTATCCATTGTTATTTAGGAATCAAAAATATGGGAAGCCATAGAATCTCACATGCAACTATATAAAAGTTAATCACGAATTTTCAAGGTGACATAAGAAGGAGGAACACTTTCATCAATCATATAAGAGCTAGGACCAAATACCACTTGAGGCTTTTCACCCTGCAAACTTATGACATATTCCTCTACATCAATACTTGAATATTGAATCCATTTGGAAAATTTATTTTTATAACCTATATTTTTAGAGAGTTCAGATAATGGAATTGGAATTTTACACTTTATAATTCTTTCTCAACATTGAAAATTGTTGGAGCGGTTTTTCAAGAGTATTATATTTTGGTGTCTGGTTAAGTGTCGCAAATGATGATGTTTGTGTTTTAGTTGTATTTATTTTAGGTTCATAAAAAGTAACATTTTTAACTATTCTTCCATGTCCTGGCCTTGGTATTAAGTCATATTGTATGTCTAACTCACCAATGAGAAATTCAGAAAAATAACTTGATATTTAGAAATTTGAGAGTTTTTTTTTTTATTTTGATTGAAGATTGATCTTGACTAATTCGAATAATAACATTGTGAGATGATGAATTTCAAACATATTGATATCATTTGTAACAACATGAATGGTTTCTTTACAGTCTTGATCATCAATCAATAAGGGAGTGTTGGAGTGGGGTCTCCTAAATGCAATTTTGATATAATTTTGTAATATTTTGAGTATTTTAGTCATTCGTGGCACAATTTAAGGGACTTTGGGGTGGGTAAAAGTCCCTCATGTGTTGTAATGGGAAGAAAGGGTAGATCTAGGGGTCGCAAACCACGATTTGTGGACCCTAGTATAGCGTAGGATAAAAGTATAAGTAA
Organism: Pinus albicaulis; assembly: GCA_034641835.2. NCBI lineage: Eukaryota > Viridiplantae > Streptophyta > Pinopsida > Pinales > Pinaceae > Pinus > Pinus albicaulis. The sequence continues at coordinate 1,072,158,010 of CM076578.1, forward strand.
GAGTCTAGGATGAGTTCAAGAGTCAGTCTTTTGATAATATTATGGCACGTTGTTAAGGATATATCTGTTCTAAAGATTTTGTGTGAACTTGTTTGGGTAGGGGCTCCTACTGGATGTGTGTGAGGAGACCCTGAATCCTGCTTTGTGTGAACCCTGCTAGCTGTGTGTGTGGGCTGGTGAAAGAATATGTAAGAATATAAAGTATTAATAAATAGGACATTTTGTTGATATACATTGTCTATGTGATATGTAATGATGCATGTTATTTCCCTGTTATTTATGTGATGTTGAATACTGATAGCTAATTGATTTCCCACGTGGATGCGATGCTTTGAAGAGTAATGAATGCATAGATCTAGTGATTCTTAGTCATATTGCTCCAGTTAATTGATTATATTATAAGTTATGGGATGCACGCAATTTATTATGTTACGTATATTGCTAAGGGTTTCTGGTTAGGGATTTCTCAGTGCAAACTTGTTTACATCTAAAGGTGCCCACTTCATTAAATATCTCTCTCTCAGGGTGCAAAAACCTAGTTCCAATGCCCTCTTTATACTACTTTGGGTGAGACCTTGACCTGCGCAACAAGGCCATTGCCGAAAGGACTAGCAGTACAAGGGTTTGTTGGTTAACCTCAAGTCTAAACCTGGGTCAAGACCCCTCAAACCAACAAATGGTTTCATTGCTGGGACCGGGACCATTTTGATAGAGAGACTAGGTGATGATTCAGGGTTTCTGGGATCTAGAAAAATATGAAATTGAAGAGTGGTTCAAAAAATAGATCCATGAGTTTTCTCTAAAAGAAAACATGAGTAAGAAGTTGCCTACTGAAAAGTGGAAGAATAAGCATATCTTTTCACTAAGGTACACAAGATCTTCTTTGTGGCCTTCGCACACAAGTTGCAGCACTGGTTTTCGAGATTAGCAGAGTTCCAGACCTATTGGAAGAATGATAGGGTTACATAGTGGACCCCTGAATTGATCCAAAAGTTGGAGAATACGAATAAAAAAATCACCCGAACCGTAGATCACTAGGTTGATAGTATCTTGGGTGGATTTGTAACATAGTTTGCGGTAGATCAATTCGTATCATACTTTGAAGCTAAGAGAATATTTTTGAAGGGTTTGAGAGGTAAATTCTTACGAACATTGCCTTTACTTATTAATATGATATTGAGTGAAAAAATGTGTCCTATGTAGCCACACCAAGTGAATGAGCTATGAACAGATTGAAAGCACCACATGCAACAAGAAGTATTACTGGATCAATCAAAAGGGGGAAATATTTTTATACAACCCTCTTAGAGATCCGCCAAATCTAGATGAAACTGAGGCTACGCATGTTGCAGTTATCCCTCCTGCTACAACGTATTTGAATGAGCATAAGACTCAGATATCTCCTACACCACTTCCACCCCCACCTGCGCCGATATGGTTGTGCACATGAAGCTACCCACCTTCAGGGGTGCAGGGGATGAGGACATGGATCGGTTCTAGTTCATGGCTGATGCAGTATGGATTGCACAGAACATTAATACTGATGTTGTAAGAAGAGCGCAGCTGGCCATGGATTTTTAGGGTTGTGTGCTAGACTGGTTTATAGGATATCTGAAATAAAAAGCTGCTCAAAATGTTGCTCCTCCTACTATCGATGACATAAATAAGGAACTGAAGAAACAATTCAAAAAGCCAGTGTCCTACGCGCAGGTAGTGGTGAAGCTAAAAGACTTCAAGAAAGGATAAAAAGAATCAATAAGGGAAACTAATCAGCGACTGAAGCAAGCTATCAATGATGGAGGATTTTTTTGCGATGATGACCATCATAGGGAATGGTTCATCGCCATGTTGCAACCCTATCTACATGGTCCTTTGGGACAACAAAATATTTCTACTTAGGATTAATCCCTGCAGATATCTATGAAGTTAGAGTCTATGCCTAGAGAAGATATTCCCTTTGGGACGCTGCAAATTCAAATTCAGTTGGAAGCCATGAATTTATAGATACAGAACCTACGAAGAAACAAGGGTAAAGAGGTTGGTGTATTTTTTACAAAGGAGCATGCCACACCAAAGATCAGTGCCCTATATTTATAGATTAGCTATGGGCCAAAGGACCAAATCCACTGTGTCCTAGGGAGTTTGGGGGGCATAGCAACCCCATCTTGTGGTGTGCTGATTTCCAGGTAACTAGCCAACATGATACTTACCATTTCCCAAGGATGGGAGATTATGTTCTAGAGTTGAAGAAATAATATTTTAGATTCTGCTCCTTAGTTGGTCATGATGAACACCAATGTCTAATGTATGAGCTAATGGTAGACAATGTGAACATATACAGAGTGTAGGCTGAGACCTCTTTACCAACATCTCCTTCTAGACGTGAAGGATCCCCAGTAAGAGGAAGGGTGTTGGGGCCCTTGTTTTGAATACTTGTTTCGAATATTTTGAATTTTGAATAAAGAACAGATTTTTGGGGTTGCAGAATGACACATGGCAGCTGCAATCGAGTAACAACTACGGTGAGTAATGGAGCTACCGAAGTTGTGAGGGAACAGGTACATAGCTGAAGAAAGCAGATGCATCAGTACAAACGAAGAGAATATAGAACAGAAGAAAGAGAGTAGAACACACAGACAACAAGAGAGAAGCCGGAAGCAGCTGAGGAAGAACGCAAGAGGAACTAACAGTTGCGATGGCAGGTGAATAAATAGCCATCACTCGGTGGAAAGAGGAGAGGAATGCAGAAGTGACTGAAGGAGAATGAATGGATGTTGCAGCGGGAACATAGGACGAGCATGATATCTCTATAGTTCCTAGGTTTCTCTAATCTACCTTTCTGTTCTATGAGACGTCTGTATCAAATTTGTAAGTTCTTCCTGTGAAAGCAATGTAACTATGGGCTTGGCCAAAGATATTAATATACTTGCAGGTTGTTGTCTTATTATGTGATTCACATGCATGCATGATGGTTGTGATGACTTAAAATTTTATTTTCTTAATACATGTACTCTTTCTGAATGTTATTGCGTATATAATGATGTTTATGCAATCAATTCAATGTTAATCATGAGTTGCGGATCCTTTCACTACTATTGATCTATTCCCCCTTCTGCATGTGGTTGTGGCATGCCTCGGGTGAGACTCTATGCTCTCCAGAGTAGGGTGACAATGCCGACGTGGTTCTAGACTACAGCAGATTCCCTTGTTGGCCCCAATCGCTGAACTTGGGTCTTTCCTGCGAGACCTGTTTCTTCACCAACAAATGGTTCCATTACTGGGACCTGCATGTTATGAGGGGAATTAGATCATGGTATCGAGGGTCTTCGAAGGATAAATACAGAGATGGTCGGATAACCATCTGGACCAGTTCGTTGCTCAGCAAGCGGAGTTGACGAATCAAAAGGAAAGGGTGCTCAAGGATCTCATCCTTTTCTTAGATTCTGCTAGTGATACCTACAAGATCCTCTGGGGGAAATTCCCTAGCGACCTCTATAATTGGTTACGGAAGCTACAGACGAAGGTGCCTAGGGATATCTCGCGGAAGATAAAACGCAAGTGAGTGCACGGGGATCTGGTGGCTCTGCATCAGTTAAATACCGAGTTGACCCGAGCGGTGGATTTTTGGGTAGAGACCACTTTGGACGGGTATATTGTGGAGTTTGCTGCAGAGTGCTACCAGTCCTTCTCAAAGGTTGAAGCTATCTTCCACTCTAGGCTAAGAGGGAAGCTGCTTAAGGGAATTCCGTTGTGGATTAAGGTCATGATGGTGGACGAAGGGCTGATGGAATTCCAAAAGTCGAGCATGGAAGCGTAAAACTCTAGTGTTGGGGGAAGGGCTGAAGGGACATATGCCACGTGAAGTGTGAAGTGGGGAGTGAGGGATGGATGTTGAGGCTGCAAGGAAGTTGAGGGAGCGACGTGCACATCGGCGGGCGCAAATCGCCGACAGGTGGCGAGAAAGGGTGATGCAGGATTTAAGATGATGAAAAACCAATAGGAAGAATCAAGAGGAGGCGCCTCAGAGGATGGGAATTATGGACACTCAGGCGGATACCCTGGAGAGGGAAGGGACCACGTGGGAGTGCGGCGGGTGCATGGGAGCCCAGCTAAGAGAGAAAGGGAGACGACGATTGACAAAGACGATGCAGGCGTGCATCCCAAAGAAAGTTTCGATGGCGAATGGTACGTCGTGATGCAGCAGTTGTTTCAAGAGCATACGACATTCATCTCTCCACGCAGCCCTACTTCCAAAAATTTGCACGGCAAGGATCCCTACCTTCCCCTTGTACTCTATCAACCTTTAAGTAATATTTTCGTTAAGTTTCAAGCATTGAGTTAATTTCACAGTAGTTCATTGTCGACATCGACATACGTTAATAGCATCGTCACCAGTAGTATTGAATTTTCCATTGGTACAGTTACGCAACCAGGACTCGGAGGGTTTATCCTGGTTACCCCTTTGCAATTAAATATGGCTGGGTCATTCATCCGGTATCCAGAATTCTCTGGCCGAGGCAACAATGATGTAGGGCAACACTGGTATCTCTGTGAAGCCATATGGAGGGCTCGGAAGACGCCAGACACAGGGAAGCTAATAGAGTTCCAAACCACACTCAGAGAGAGGGCTCTGTGATGGTTTATCAAGTGGTCTGAGGCCCATCCTAATCTAGTAATCGCGGACGTTAAGCGGGATTTTTTCCAGGAATTTAAACTTCCCTAGATGGACCAGCAGGGTTTGTCCGAGCTCTGGGAGATTAACCAGAAAGAAGGAGAGACTGCATGGGATCTGATGCATTGATTTAAGGACGCGATCGGGAAACTCAGCTATCCGATCGATCCAAACCATTAGAGGGACTGGTTCATCAAGGCTCTGCTTCCCTTGACGCGAACCCCCCTCACTCAGTAGAGGATTGAAAACTTACAGGATTCTTTGGAATAGGCCATGAAGATAGAGGCCATGGTGGGCTACCCTCAGGAATATCGGGGAGGGCTGGCCCCACAGGAACCTTCCCTAGTGGGGTTGCAGCATCAAATCGCTAGTCTGACTAAAAAGCTCAAGGAGATGCAGCCTATAAGACCATCCAGGCCGAACGTTTGGTGCACTCACTTTCTGGTCGAAGGCCACGTCGCAACCAAGTGTCCTCGGCTGTGTGGCATGGGTGTGGGACCCTCTGTCACGGAAATCTAGGGGGTGGCGCGGCGGAATCCGTAGGGGGTATACCAACCGCAACAGCCTTATGTGGGGTTTCCATCTCAACCAAACCCAATCGCCATGGAATATTGCGAGATTTTTCGGATGATGGGGCATCCACCTCGGATGTGCCCAATACTACAGAAGTACTCCAATGTCCCAAATAATGTATACAATGAGTTTTGTGCTTCCACGACTTACAACACTGAGCAGTGCATGGCTCTCGACGCACTCACAGACCGGTTGGATAGACCCTCCTATAGGGTGAATGAGGCTTCCAGGGGAAGAGGAGGTGGTATGCACGGAGGCCGCACAGGGGGACGAGGTCCGGTGAAATGCTACAACTGTGACCAAGAGGGTCACGTGGCTCGGGAATTTCCCCTTCCCCGATGTCCTTCGTGTTCCTAGTGCTGCGTAAACACCCATGCAACCGAGGACTATCCCGAACTCATCAAGAACTGGGAGGAATGGGCATGGTAGAGGGGAACAAATTTGGTAAACTCCAAACCTCGAGGAACCGCGACTCCGACCATGCAGAATGTAGCTATCGTGACATGCGGTGGCAAGAAGACAGGGGAGGATGCTCATGGAAAGGAGTCGTTGCGGTCTATCTGGCCCGCCTCCCTGAAACAATTGATCAGGCCAGACGCACAGAAGAGGTACTTCTAGGAGGCGGTGGAGGCGTTTGCTCAGCTGGGGGGAGCCAGAGGCCTCGAGGTACCCTCGACTGGCTCCGGAGAAGAGAACACTATGGGGACCTTGATTGAGGAATGGCTTCAACTATTCCTCAAGATTGTTGATAATGCTTCGATGCGGAACCAGCTGAAGCGTACCCTGGAGGATGCATAGCAGGGGAATACAGGGCCAAGGGAACCTATGGACACAACACCCTAGTATGTGCAGCGAGTCAAGCGTAACAAGCGAAGAATGGGAAAAGAGTTTAGGCTTAACACGCAGGTTGCGGGATTCCAAATCAACGATACCATGCTTGATTTGGGGTCTGACATCAACATCCTTCTACGGAAGATGTGGGAGGCCCCTAGATGTCCACGGCTGACCTACTCGCCAATCCAACTTAGAATGGTGAACTAGTACTGCATTTTGCTGATTGGTTGACTCGAAGGCATCGAGGTCGACATTGTAGGGGTGAAGACTTACACGGATTTTGAGGTTATTGATATTATGGGAGACAAGGATCCTTACCCTGCCCTGCTAGGCATCGATTAGGCCTTTGAGAATTATGCCATCATCGACCTCAAAAAGGAGCTGATGATCTTCGAAGCTGGAGAGGTCCGGGTCACTTAGCCCCTCGACCCGTATCAACGCCCGCGATATAAAGAGACTGTGGACAACTGGGAGGATGCTTAGATGATGGATCACCTTTATTAGATGACTGCGGGGAAGTGGGAAGACTACATTAGCTCGACCGCAACCGGCTCTGTCATCTGGCGCAGTGTCCAGAGCTCGGAGCTGGGTTCAGAACTAGCCTAGGAAGACTGGAAGTAGGGGGGGTACGAGACCAGCATGCAGAGATGTGCTGCCATTTTCTGAGTTCATTGGATTGGTGTTGAGTTCAGAGAATACCCCACCCTGTCAAACATGCAAGCTGTCAATACCTTTATTACAAAGGTCAAGGACATGGTGCCAGACGGAAGCAGGATACCACTTTTGGATGTTGCACTATAGTCCACATCAGCCAGGTGGTGGAAAAATCACCGCAACACCTTGTCGCGGTGGAGTTGTGTGGCGGAGGCTTTTAGGGCATGATTCAAAGAAGAAGAAGGCCCACGAAGCAGGCATAGGTACCAAGGGACTTTCGATCCACGGGACCACTTAAGGACCTGTGAGGAGCAATGGAAAAGTCTAGGATACCTGCCAGAGCTGTGGGTACATCGGTTCATCCACTCCTTAGATACCATCCCCCAGGCCTGGTACTTAGAAGAGGAGCAGAAAAGAGGAACCAACGCCTGGCAAGAAGTCGCAAACAAATTTTTTCGGTGCTTCTCTTTCAAAAGAGAAATAGATTTGGTGTCTCGGGAATTACAAGCTATCAAGGGGGTACTGTTTCTTCGCGTCCCAAAGACCGACGGGAGCACCTGTGCATCATGTCCTGAGGCCAAGCGTGAGTTGGCTTGCCAACAGATTGATGGCGATCTAAATGATGATAGTCTGGAGGACCTAAGGCACCTATATTTTGAAGAGAAGGAAGGCGAGAAGAACATCAGCGAAGAATCGACCACCGAAGGCTTCCATTTATGTTCACTGGAGACAAAAATTTTTAACATCAGTACGGAGGAAAAACCCAAATTAGCTACAGTGGGGTATTACTGGGATGAGGAGATGAAAAAGGAAATTTTCAGCCTCCTCCAGGAATATGAAGACCTATTTCCTTCATCAGTTGTAGACCTACAGGGCATTAAAGGTGACCTCGGAGAAATGTGTATTGTGCTGAAACCAGACGCCAGGGCCGTGAAGCATTGACCCTATCAGTTGAACCCACAGATCAAAGAAAAGTTCAAGATGGATATTAAAAAAATGCTGGCCGCATGTCTCATTTTTATGGTGGAAGAAGCAAAGTGGGTGAGCCCTATCGTCATTTAGAATAAGAAGGACAAGTCGGAGATATGCGTCTGTGTCGACTACCAGAGTCTGAAAAATGCCTGCATCCATGATCCGTTTCCCACTCCTTTCAGCGACGAAGTATTGGATCATGCTAAAGGAAATGAAGCTTACTCTTTCAATGATGGCATTTCAGGCTATCATCAGGTGCGCATTGCGGAAGAGGACAAAACAAAGACGACGTTCACCACCGAGTGGGGATCGTTCACATACCACGTGATGCCGTTCGGATTAAAGAACGCCCCGGCCGTGTTTTCTCGGATTGTCATCGTTGCTTTCTGGGAGTATATCCACAATTTTTTGGAAGTCTACATGGATGAATGGACCATCTACAGTTTGTTGAAGAACCATGCCACCATGTAGCTTATCATGTTCGATCGGTGCCGACAATTGCAGATTTTCTTGAACTTGAAGAAATGCATTTTTGCAGTTCCTTTCGACACACTGTTAGGACATGTGGTGCGCAAGCAAGGGGTCTGCATCGATCCCGCCGAGGTGGTTGTGATCATCCACATGGAAGCTATAGAAATGGTTAAGCAGTTGTGGGCACTACTAGGGCATACCGGTTATTATAGGCGGTTTATCCGAAACTACGCAAAGATCATGGCTCCCTTGGAAAAGCTACTATGGAATTCAGAAGTATTCTAGTGGACGATGGAGTGTCGAATGGCCCTTGACACTCTGAAGGAAAAGATAGCGACGATGCCTATTCTTGTTCACCTAGACTGGGATAAGCAGTTCCATGTGCATATTGACGCTTCCAGTATTGCACTTGGGGTTGTCTTGACGCAGCCCGAAGAGATGATAGTTGACCACCCAGTCTACTTCGCCAGTCGCAAACTATCTAATGCGAAGAAGAATTACACCACTACTGAGCGAGAGGCCCTGGAAATGGTGTACTCTCTCCAGAAGTTTCGCCACTATCTTCTAGGGGGAAAATTCAATTTCTTTACAGATCACTTTGCATTGAAGTACCTGGTCAATAAGCCTGTCTTGGAAGGACGAATTTGTCGATGGCTGCTACTCTTCCAAGAATTCATGTTTGAGGTGATTGTCAAGCCCAGGAGGTTGAACTTCGGGCCCGATCACTTATCCAGGATGGAGATGAGGGAGACTAATGGCTCTCTTGATTATCACCTGCCAGATGTTGAAATTTTCCGAGTTGAAGCTGTACCAGATTACTTGGCCGACATTGCCACCTATTTGACCACGGGGCAGTGCCCTCAGAACTACACCTTGCTCTAGAAACGACACTTGGTTGTCTACGTTGCCGAATACCAACTGATTGCGGGGAAGCTATACAAACTGAGCCTTGATGAGGTTCTGCGCAGATGTGTACTTTTCCACGAACGTGAAGCCATGATGTGGGAATGCCACAGTGATGTTGCGGGAGGGCATGTGGGGGAAAAACCTACCACAAGGATGGTGCTCCAAGCTGGACTGTGGTGGCCAATGGTGCAATGTCTATCAGTGAACGGGGAGGCCCTCTGTGGTGGCCAATGGTGCAATGTCTATCAGCTAACAGGGAGGCCCTCTCCTAGGGAGGAGCTTCCGCTACACCCAGTACATGTGTTGCGGTCGTTCGAGAAGTGGGTTGTCGACTTCGTAGGACCCAAGGCTCGCTACATCAGTACCGCAACTGACTACCTCACCCGGTGGGCTAAGGTAGCGGCAGTACGAGACTGCACGGTAGATACAATAGCACGGTTCATCTTTCAGCACATCATTAGCCGGTTTGGCTTCCTGCGAAGTTTAACCAGTGATCATGGTATGCACTTCATTAATGACACGGTGAAATTGCTGCTGGACACATTCATGATTCAACATCACAAAAGCAGCCCGTACCACCTACAGGCCAATGGTACTATTGAAGCGTTCAATAAAATCCTTGAAAAGGGGTTGACAAAGATCTGCAACGCCCAGCGGGATGACTGGGATGAACGGCTACCAGTTGCACTATGGGCCTACCGCACTACGGTGAAGCGCTTGACCAATCAGACACCGTTCCAGCTGGTGTATGGCCAGGAAGCTGTGATTCCTGCCGGGTTCACTGTACCCAGTCTTTTAATTACCACATCCCTCAAGTTCTCGAACGAAGCATCACTCTAGGAGTACCTCCATGAATTACAGGAACTGGACGAGGCCCGGTTCCTAGCCAAGTTTCACCAGAAGGTTCAGAAGAACAGGCATAAGGCGTGGCATTACCGCCACATCAAGAAAAAAACGTTCCGGGTTGGTGGAAAGGTCCTCTTATATGACAGCAGGTTTCAGAAGTTTCCAGGAAAACTACAAATGCACTGGTTGGGACCTTACTTCGTCGTCGAGATTAGAGATTCTGGCGCCATTCAATTGGCTCAGCTGGACGGTATTGTTTTACTTGGGTGGGTGAATGGCGCATGCATGAAACCTTACCACGAGTAAGTCCTTTCACTTTTCATTAATAACTCTCGCAACCGAGAGAAACCATAGAGTAGCTTAGATTAATAACCTCTCCCGCAACAGGGATGAGCATAGGTAGTATTTCTTGCTCATGCATGGGCCGTCAATAACTGCCCTGTTGCAAGGACTGCACCTCAACCGATTGTGGTCAGGGATGTAGAAATTTGCTGAATAATTATTAATTATCCACCGAGACTATCCTGGTCACATACTATTTGAACTTCAGACACAACACATAATCTCTTCTACTCAACCAACTCAGATCATCACACATGCGGAAATAAAATCAAGCGATAACACATCAAATCATCATACACATTAACACAGTATGTATGGGGAAAGCCTATAGCTGAAAACCCCACAGCTATATGTGTATATTATAATGGAGAAATCAAGTAAAAAACTCAGTACAATACTCCTCACAAGTACTCAGTACTTTCTCATAAAGTTACTCACAATCTAGCTCAGTTTTGAACAGGTTACTGGTTCAAAACTCACCGCCAATTGCCTTGCCTCTATTGCGTGTTTCAATGCTATGGGATGGCCTCTTTATATAGATAAACCACCAGCCTGAACTGCGCAATCCTCATGGGCTTACTCCACCTATATGTGTGTTGCAAATAGCAACAGTATAGTCACAACTGATAGCTAACTCCACCCTTTCATCTACCTCTTTCACTGGTCTCCACTGAACTGATCATACACTGTAGTGAACCGATGTGTTCTTGAGTTGAATAATGAGTTACTAATTAATGAATTAAATAATATTTAATTCACTCCACTCATAACTAATCGATTAGCTAGTTAAACTAATCTCAACTAGTTCAACTAAAATAAACAGAACACAACTCCACTATCTGTCTCATTAACTCCTCCAAACTTCTGCCACTGAAGTCCAACTGAAGTCAACCATGCATGATGCCATAAAACCCTTGGGAACCACGTGATTCCTCTGTCAGATGCATGAGCCACCTCTGCAGCTCGAACTGAAGTGCTCCAAGAGAGTAAACTGTTGTTTATAGTCTAAATATTATTAAGGGTAAATAATATTTGACTTCCCTGTTTTAAGGAGAGGCGGTCTAAAAATAGACTTCGACCTCTTTGACCTCAAAAATAGAGTCTCATCTATTTTTACCAACATGAAACATACTTCAAGAATCTCAAACTGGAATCCCCGAACCATGCTCCATATGTCTAAAAATAGACATAGTCTAAAAATAGATTTTGCGCCAGAATTTGCCTGCGGGCCCACTTAGTGAAGGCGAATTCATTTCACTAAGCTCCATCATCTTGCTGCATTCTCAACACTCCCTCTCAGCAAGATATGGATTATCTGCAATCCCTATCCTGCCTCTGTGGAATTCGAACTTGCTCCTGGTGAGCGCCTTCGTCAGGATGTCGGCATCCTGATCCTCAGTGGGAACATATGAAAGCATCATGATTCTCCGCTGAACACAATCTCTGATATGATGGTACCTGATGTCGATGTGTTTGGACCTATCATGAAATACTGGATTAGCCAAGAGCTTGATGCAACTCTGGTTATCACAGTAGATCACTGTAGGCTCCAAATGCAACCTGAACAAACCTGCGAGGATCTTCCTCATCCAAATAGCCTCGCATGCAGCCAAACTTGCTGCCATGTACTCGGCCTCTGCTGAACTGAGTGCCACGGATCTCTGCTTTCTGCTGTACCAGGAAACTGCTGTCGACCCAATGCTGAAAACTCCTCCAGAAGTGCTCTTCCGGTCCGTTGGGCTCCCTGCCCAATCTGCATCAGTGAAGCCAGAAAGCTTCGCTCCATCCTCCTGTCTGTACCATAGACCATATCCCGATGTGCCTCTGATATAGCGCAATACATGCTTGCACGCCTTCCAAAAGAGCTTGGTAGGCTTAACCATAGCTTGCGAAAGCTGGTTAACTGCATAGCATATATCGGGTCGTGTATTGACCAGATACATAAGCGACCCCACCAACTGTCGATAGACAGTGGCATCCACTACCTCCGCTGAAGTAGCATCCTCCTTCCTCCAACCACCGGGAAGAGGAGTGTCAACAGGCTTGCAGCCTTGCATGTTGAACCTCTCCAGAATCTCCCGGGCATACTTGCCCTGAGAAACAAACAGTCCTCTGCTGCGTTGCCAAATATCCAATCCCAGGAAATAATGAAGGATGCCCAAGTCCTTCATCTCAAACTCTCGTGCAAGATCCTCCTTGCATGAAAGTATCAACTGCTCATCGCCAGTCAAAATCAGATCATCTACATAGAGTACGATGATCAACAGCTTCCCCTCCACCACAATCTGGTACAGGTTTGGATCTGCCTCACTCTTGGAGAATCCAAGCCCGGTGAAGTAGCTGTCTACTGAGTGTACCAAGCATGAGGTGCTTGCTTCAGCCCGTACAATGCTCTCTTGAGTCGGCACACATGCGACTCACTGCTGAAGATCTCAAAACCTTCAGGCTGCTCTATGTACACCTCATCCTCAATGACTCTTTTGAGGAACGCAGTCTTCACATCCATCTGATGAATGTGCCACCCCATCTGCGCTGAGAGAGCAAGGATCGTCCGTATGGAAGAGTAACTTGCGACAGGTGCAAAAGTCTCCTCATAGTCAATGCCCTCAATCTGTGAAAAGCCACGAGCGAAAAATCTTGCCTTGTACTTCTCCACACTCCCGTCAGCTGCCTGCTTCACTTTGTAGATCCATCGCGAACCCACAACTAATTTCCCAACCGGTCTTCGTAAAATCTCCCATGCACTGTTCCTGACGATCGAATCATATTCTTCTATCATGGCATCAACCCATGCGGGTTCCTCCAGAGCTTCCTCAAAAGAGGATGGCTCCGTCACGACACATTGACTCACAAGAGCCATGTATCTAGTGTACCGATCCGGTGACTGTCTCTATCTGTGCTGTGCTCTAGGTGGTCCTACAACCTTCTCTGCATCCCGAGCCAGTCGCTCAGCTTCTGTAGTGCACATGCGCCCTCTGATGGTTGGCGCTGCCTGGGTGGTTTCTTCCACCTCCTGAACCTCCTATAGTGGTTGATCCACATCCAGAAGCTCCTCTTTAGGAACTAATAGCTCCTCATCTACATGCAAGTGTAGCTCCCTCTCAAGCAAACACTGCATGGCTTTCTCCTCCTGAAATACATCGTCTGGCTGTGTCTTTGACTTTTGTTGCAGCTTACTAAGCTGGTTGTTGATAATTTGCAAGTACTTACCTACAAATGTTTAACAATGTGATTGGATCCAACTTTCTTCTCGCATCCTTAAGTCACATGCATTTGTTTAGAAAGAAACAAAAATCCATGGTAAAATATAGGGGCCTCTTGCCGAATAAGCCTCCTCGGTGTACTCCACATGCCAAGAACACCTTGAGGCCAGGATTGCACGCCTGTGCTTGTGTGCATGTCTCGGCCCATAGTGAAGGGTAGGCCACAGTCAGCGCTTGTGCAGGTACGGTACCCCGATCATTACATTCTTTTTTCGGCCACCATTTCTTGTGGCCACGGGGGTGCGATGAGCTCTCTCTGAATCCCTTCTGCGCTGCAGAACTCCTTGAATTCAGCCGAGATGAATTCACCACCGTTATCACTCCTTAGAGCAATCACCTTCTTCCCCGATTCCTTCTCGACCAGTGCTTTAAACTCACAGAACTTCGCGAATGTATCGCTCTTCTTCGGCATGAAGAAGATCCAGCACTTTCGAGAGAAATCATCAACAAAGATCACATAATACTTGTGCTTTGCTGTCGAAGCAACTGAGAAAGGACCACACACATCTGTGTGAACTTTCTCAAGGATCGTCGTGGCGCGACTATCCTTCTCGTGAAAGGTGGCTTTCACATACTTCCCTAAAGTACACCCCTTGCACTGATCTGACTGCGCAAGAGTGCCCTTAGGAAGTCCAGTAGAAATCTGCTGCAGAATCTTCAAAGCTCCATGGTGAAGGTGGCCCAATCTCCTGTGCCACAGTTCGCCCTCATCATCCCGGCTCACCACTTCTCCCACCTTGCATGCCATAGTTGCGCAGCCATCTACCTGCAACTGATAAAGGTTCTTGGTTCGAACCCCTATCTGCCGGGTCTCTCCAGTAGCCTTTCTGCGCAGGAATGCTTTTCCTTCGCTGAAGACCACATCATACCCCTTATCCTCCAACATCGCCACAGAAATCAGGTTCTTCTTCAATCCAGGTACATGCATGACATCCTTCAATACAAAGGGTTTACTAGACTCCCTCTGAAAGGATATGGTAGCGATACCAGTCGCAATGTATCTACCATCATCGCCCATCTCAATGTGCACACCCAAATCCTTGTCCTCCAGATCTGAGAACAACTCCCGATCTCCCGTCATATGAAATGACGCACCGCTATCCAAGAACCATACCGATCCCATCACACTTGAAACCAAGCATGCGATCAGTGAAAAGTCAAGCTCGAACTGTGAAGCCAAAGCTTCTCCATCTGCAGATCTACCCGCTTGCTTGTTCTTCTTCTTATTTGGACAATTGGTAGAATAATGTCCGTGATCATGGCAGTGAAAACACTTCACTTTCGCCATATCCTGCTTCTTTCCCTTTGCACCAGAATGAGAGGTTTTCTTACCCTTCCCTTTCTTTTCTTTGGCCACCAAAGCACAATTTTCTTCATCAGCTCCCTTTGATGAAGATCCATCTCGAGTAGTCCTCCTTATCTCCTCCTGCATGAGATCCACCCAAAGGTGCTCCCATCCCGACAGCTTATCCCGACCATTGACACTATCTTGATATGAGTGCCAAGCCTTCGGAAGACCAAGGAGAGCCAGGTCGACCATGTCCTCTTCATCGACAGTCACCCCCACACTTTCCAGTTCATCTCTGCAGTGAGTGAACTTCGTGAGGTATTTGGCGATACTGTTGCCCTTCTCCATCTTCATGTTCCTGAGCTTATCTTTGAGTGCCAGCTTCCTTTGGTCGCTCTTACTCTAGAATAGATCCGTCAAAGCTTTCCACATTAGAAATGGAGTAGCCTTTCCTCTGTCAGATGCATGAGCCACTTCTGTAGCTCGAACTGAAGTGCTCCAAGAGAGTAAACTGCTGTTTATAGTCTAAATATTATTAAGGGTAAATAATATTTGACTACCCTGTTTTAAGGATAGG
This sequence comes from Pinus albicaulis, assembly GCA_034641835.2. Taxonomy (NCBI): domain Eukaryota; kingdom Viridiplantae; phylum Streptophyta; class Pinopsida; order Pinales; family Pinaceae; genus Pinus; species Pinus albicaulis. Next base: position 1,072,173,408 of record CM076578.1, read on the forward strand.
CAGTCTAAAAATAGACTTCAACCTATTTGACCTCAAAAATAGAGTCTCATATATTTTTACCAACATGACACATACTTCAAGAATCTCAAACTAGAATCGCCGAACCATGCTCCATATGTCTAAAAATAAATTTTGCGCCAGAATTTGCCTGTGGGCCCACTTAGTGAAGGCGGCTTCATTTCACTAAGCTCCATCATCTTGCTGCATTTTCAACAATCCCTCTCAGCAAGATATGGATTATCTGCAATCCCTATCCTGCCTCTGTAGAATTTGAACTTGCTCCTGGTGAGTGCCTTCGTCATGATGTCGGCATCCTGATCCTCCGTGGGAACATATGAAAGCATCATGATTCTCCGCTGAACACAATCTCTGATATGATGGTACCTGATGTCGATGTGTTTGGACCTATCATGAAATCCTGGATTAGCCGAGAGCTTGATGCAGCTCTGGTTATCACAGTAGATCACTGTAGGCTCCAAATGCAACCTGAACAAACCTGCGAGGATCTTCCTCATCCAAATAGCCTCGCATGCAGCCAAGCTAGCTGCCATGTACTCGGCCTCTGCTGAACTGAGTGCCACGGATCTCTGCTTCCTACTGCACCAGGAAACTCCTGTCGACCCAATGCTGAATACTCCTCCAGATGTGCTCTTCCAGTCCGTTGGACTCCCTGCCCAATCTGCATTAGTGAAGCCAGAAAGCTCCGCTCCATCCCCCTGTCTGTACCATAGACCATATCCCGATGTGCCTCTAATATAGCGCAATACATGCTTGCCTGCCTTCCAAAAGAGCTTGGTAAGCTTAACCATAGCTTGTGAAAGTTGGTTAACTGCATAGCATATATTGGGTCATGTATTGACCAGATACATAAGCGACCCCACCAATTGTCGATAGACAGTGGCATCCACTACCTCCGCTGAAGTAGCATCCTCCTTCCTCCAACCACCAGGAAGAGGAGTGTCAACAGGCTTGCAACCTTGCATGTTGAACCTCTCCAGAATCTCCCGGGCATACTTGCCCTGAGAAACAAACAGTCCTCCACTGCGCTGCCAAATCTCCAATCCCAGGAAATAATGAAGGATGCCCGGGTCCTTCATCTCAAACTCTCGTGCAAGATCATCCTTGCATGAAAGTATCAACTGCTCGTCGCCAGTCAAAATCAGATCATCTACATACAGTACGATGATCAACAGCTTCCCCTCCACCACAATCTGGTACAGGTTTGGATGCGCCTCACTCTTGGAGAATCCAAGCCCGGTGAAGTAGCTGTCTATCCGAGTGTACCAAGCACGAGGTGCTTGCTTCAGCCCGTACAGTGCTCTCTTGAGTCGGCACACATGCGACTCAATGCTGAAGATCTCAAAACCTTCAGGCTGCTCTATGTACACCTCTTCCTCAATAACTCCATTGAGGAACGCAGTCTTCACATCCATCTGATGAATGTGCCACCCCATCTGCGCTGAGAGAGCAAGGATCGTCCGTATGGAAGAGTACCTTGCGACAGGTGCAAAAGTCTCCTCATAGTCAATCCCCTCGATATGTGAGAAGCCACGGGCGACAAATCTCGCCTTGTACTTCTCCACACTCCCGTCAGCCGCCTGCTTCACCTTGTAGATCCATCGCGAACCTACAACTGATTTCCCAACCGGTCTTGGGACAATCTCCCATGCACTGTTCCTGATGATCGAATCATATTCTTCGATCATGGCATCAACCCATGCGGGTTCCTCCAGAGCTTCCTCAAAAGAGGATGGCTCCGTCACAACACATTGACTCACAAGAGCCATGTATCCAGTGTACCGATCCGGTGACTGTCTCTGTCTGCGCTGTGCTGTAGGTGGTCCTACAACCTTCTCTGCATCCCGAATCAGTCGCTCAGCTTCTGTAGTGCTCATGTGCCCTCTGATGGTTGGCGCTGCATGGGCGGTTTCTTCCACCTCCTAAACCTCCTCTTGTGGCTGATCCACATCCGGGAGCTCCTCCTTAGGAACTAACAGCTCCTCATCTGCATGCAAGTGTAGCTCCCTCTCAAGCGAACACTGCATGGCTTTCTCCTCCTGAAATTTTATATCCCGTCGCACAACAGTCTTGCGACTGTCTGGCACATACACCCGATAGTTGTGAGGTGTATCGGTGTACCCCACAAATATTCCAACTTCAGCAGTTGGATCCAGCTTCCTTCTCGCATCCTTCGTCACATGCATGTAGACAGGAGATCCGAAAATCCGCAAATGGGAAATATCGGGCCTCTTGCCAGAATAAGCCTCCTCTGGTGTACTCATGCCAAGAACCTTGTGAGGACAACGGTTCTGCACATACACTGCTGTATTGCATGCCTCAGCCCACAAGTGAAGGGGTAGGCCCTGATCATGCAACATCGCCCGTGCAGCACCCGCGATCGTTCTGTTCTTCCGCTCAGCCACCCCGTTCTGCTATGGGTTATGGGGTACGATGAGCTCTCTCCGAATCCCTTCTGCGCTGCAGAACTCCTTGAATTCAGTCGAGATGAATTCACCACCGTTATCACTCCTTAGAGCAATCACCTTCTTCCCCGACTCCTTCTCGACCAGTGCTTTAAACTCACGGAACTTCGCGAATGTATCGCTCTTCTTCTGCATGAAGAAGATCCAGCACTTTCGAGAGAAATCATCAACAAAGATCACATAATACTTGTGCTTTGCTGTCGAAGCAACCGAGAAAGGACCACACACGTCTGTGTGAACTCTCTCAAGGATCGTCGTGGCGCGACTATCCTTCTCGTGAAAGGTGGCTTTCACATACTTCCCTAAAGTACACCCCTTGCACTGATCTGAATGCGCAAGAGTGCCCTTAGGAAGCCCAGTAGAAATCTGCTGCAGGATCTTCAAAGCTCCATGGTGAAGGTGGCCAAATATCCTGTGCCACAGTTTGCCCTCATCATCCTGGCTCACCACTTCTCCCACCTTGCATGCCATAGCTGCGCAGCCATCTACCTGCAACTGATAAAGGTTCTTGGTTTGAACCCCTATCTTCCGGGTCTCTCCAGTAGTCTTACTGCGCAGGAAGGCTTTTCCTTCGCTGAAGACCACATCATACCCCTTATCCTCCAAAATCGCCACAGAGATCAAGTTCTTCTTCAATCCAGGTACATGCATGACATCCCTCAATACAAAGGGTTTACTAGACTCCCTCTGAAAGGATATGGTACCGATACCAGTCGCAATGTATCTACCATCATCGCCCATCTCGATGTGCACACCCAAATCTTTGTCCTCCGGATCTGAGAACAAATCCTGATCTCCCGTCATATGAAATGACGCACCGCTGTCCAAGAACCACACCGATCCCATCACACTTGAAACCAAGCATGCGATCGGTGAAAATTCAAGCTCGAACTGTGAAGCCAAAGCTTCTCCATCTGCAGATCTTCCCGCTTGCTTGTTCTTCTTCTTCTTTGGACAATTGGTAGCATAATGTCCGTGATCATGGCAGTGAAAACATTTCACTTTCGCCATATCCTGCTTCTTGCCCTTAGCTCCAGAATGAGAGGTTTTATTACCCTTCCCTTTCTTAGCTTTGGACACCAAAGCGCAGTTTTCTTCATCAGCTCCCTTTGATGAAGATCCATCTCGAGTAGTCCTCCTTATCTCCTCCTGCATGAGATCCGCCCAAAGGCGCTCCCATCCCGGCAGCTTCTCCCGACCATTGACACTATCTTGATATGGGTGCCAAGCCTTCGGAAGACCAAGGAGAGCCAGGTCGACCATGTCCTCGTCTTCGACAGTCACCCCCACACTTCCCAGCTCATCTCTGCACTGAGTGAACTTCGTGAGGTATTTGGCGATACTGTCGCCTTTCTCCATCTTGATGTTCCTGAGCTTATCTTTGAGCGCCGGCTTCCTTTGGTCGCTCTTACTCTGGAATAGATCCGTCAAAGCTTTCCACATTAAATATGGAGTAGCCTTTCCATGCAGGCTGGATACAATATGATCCTTGACGCCCTCCAACAGGATCCTTTGACACTTCGCCATCTTCTTTTGCCATGCATCGACTTCAGCAGGATCAGTGGGCTTTTGGACATCCGTATCTACGAACTCCTTCAGACCATTATCTTCTAATACTGCCTCCATGCTATCCTTCCATGCAACATAATTCGAACTGCCTTCAAGAGCATATTCGAGTCGCAAACCGTTGAAAGACATTTTCAACACTGGCACCAAGAAAACAAAACTGCTGCAAAACTTCGAATTCCACCTCAAAGCTCAACTGCTCTAGATCATGAGAACAAATTATTTCTAGCACAGAGATCGACTGCAAGGGGCATTTACCAGACCTTTCACTTTCCGAAGAAAGATGAATCCGGAGGCTACCTGGCCCGCATGCAGACTCTGTCTACCGAAATAAGTTTGTAATCACTGTGATGATCAATCTGAACTTCAATAGCTCCGATACCATGTAGAAATTTGTTGAATAATTATTAATTATCCACCGAGACTATCCTGATCACATACAATTCGAATTTATATGCAACACATAATCTCTTCCACTCAGATCATCACACATGCGGAAATAAAACAAGCGATAGCACATCAAATCATCATACACATTAACACGGTATGTATGGGGAAAGCTTATAGCTGAAAACCCCGCAGCTATTGTGTATATTATAATGGAGAAATCATGTAACAAACTCAGTATAATACTCCTCACAAGTACTCAGTACTATCTCATGAAGTTACACACAAACTAGCTTGGTTTTGAACATGTTACTGGTTCAAAACTCACCACTAATTGCCTTGCCTCTATTGTGTGTTTCAATGCTATGGGATGGCCTCTTTATATAGATAAACCACTAGCCTGAACTGCGCAATCCTCATGGGCTTACTCCACCTATCTGTGTGTTGCAAATAGCAACAGTATAGTCACAACTGATAGCTAACTCCACCCTTTCATCTACCTCTTTCACTGGTCTCCACTGAACTGATCATGCACTGTAGTGAGCTGATGTGTTCTTGAGTTGAATAATGAGTTACTAATTAATGAATTAAATAATATTTAATTCACTCCACTCATAACTAATTGATTAGCTAGTTAAACTAATCTCAACTAGTTCAACTAAAATAAGCAGAACACAACTCCACTATCTGTCTCATTAACTCCTCCAAACTTCTGCCACTGAAGTCCAACTGAAGTCAACCATGCATGATGCCATCAAACCCTTGGGAACCACATGATTCCTCTGTCAGATGCATGAGCCACTTCTGTAGCTTGAACTGAAGTGCTCCAAGAGAGTAAACTGTTGTTTATAGTCTAAATATTATTAAGGGTAAATAATATTTGACTTCCCTGTTTTAAGGAGAGGCAGTCTGAAAATAGACTTTGACCTCTTTGACCTAAAAAATAGAGTCTCGTCTATTTTTAAAAACATGACACATACTTCAATAATCTCAAACTGGAATCCCCGAACCATGCTCCATATGTCTAAAAATAGATTTTGCGCCAGAATTTGCCTGCGGGCCCACTTAGTGAAGGCGACTTCATTTCACTAAGCTCCATCATCTTGCTGCATTTTCAACAGGGGAGGGGCGTGTCCAGCATGTCATCCCCGTAGGACTAGCAAACGTGTCAGTATCAGTCCATATCATTTCAGTCAGTACTTGTGTCAGTCCGTAGGATCGCCTAGATTTACAGTATAAATTACCATAATTAGAAGTAACCCTGCAATAATCATTTTGCCATATATTGAAGTGACCTTAGCCGTTGTGTTCGCCCATTTCCCCATGCCACTATCAGCAACTGTCAGACTACACCTCACCCGATGATTGATTGCACGATTATTGCCGAGAAGAATGTCAGCAGGAATTAACTCATCATGGGGTCTCATAAACCTCACTCATGCCAGGTAACAGCATAACTTGCATGGGAAAAAGCACGAGAATTTCGGAACAGTTAGAATTAGAAATTGAAGTGGAACCAGAGCAGTAGAAGTATGCCAAAGCACAGCGCCGAGAGAAGAAGCCGAGACCAATTTTTTAGGTGTATCAACATCGAGCCAAGATGCCAAAGGCCCACCCAATAGTCATGGAACCAGAGCTCAATAACAGAATTCACAAAATAGAGTCCCTCGTCGGGAAATATAATAATGCGGCCGTTATAGATGCCAATATCTCGAACTTTTTCGAGTTCCTGGCACTCAAATGGAATGCGTATATGGAACATTACTTCACAGACGTCGGGTGTTCAGCGAACATAATTATACCAGAGTTCTGAGGCTTACAACAATCTTCTCTTTTGAACTTAAGAAATATTCCAATCTTCGGGACCACAGGACTAGCTATGCAGTGCACCAGGTTCTTAATCAGCCACGTCCAAAATGGGTCCTTTTGGTTGAATAAGGAAATTCCCATTCATGCCGAGGATATCCACCGGCTTATAGGGCTGTCCCAGAATGGCCCGGATGTCTCGACTGCATGTCAGACTACTTCCAAGCGAGCACGAAATTCGGGAGACACCAACTACTATGTTAAATATGGCACACGACAGGGCGGGAAGGGAGCTAAGATGGAGCTTATCAATAAGCCCAAGATCAAGTTTGCATGCTACCTCATTTCCAACAAGACAATGAGGCACTACACAAAGGGCGAATGCACTCTGGACACTATCTCCATTGTAGAGCACTGCATTCAGGGCACCAAACTGAACTGGTGTTCCTTCCTGTTGAAGGAGTTGCTTGATGCGTGCAAAGAAAACTACAAGCGGGATACAAGCTTCATCTACGGATATATGATAGTTGTGTTTTCCATGTTGAAGTGGCACACTCCCCTTGTCAGGTTTCCAGTGGAAATTCCAGAGGGCCAACCTCTAGAGATGAAGTTTGTTCCATGGAAGGTATCGGTTGACCCTAGCTCCAAAGAATTTAATGCTGAGGCATTTCAGACCTGGTATGGTTTGATGACAGACGTGGTTTTTGAGCCCTAGAATTGCCTTCTCTTTTACAAACCTTCACTTCATTTCATCATTATGTTATCACTTCATAAGCCTAAAATCAATGAGGAATGATTAGGATTGCTTAAAGGTTACATGCAATTGATTAACATATTGTATTTTCATGATTTTTGTTGTTTTAACAATTTTTTGCAAAATAGCTACAGAATACAGGCGTTCTGTAGCTGATCACGCGTTCCGTAGCTGATCATGCATTCCGCAGCTGTTTTAGAGTTTAAGTGGGTTACAGGTGTCGTCTCAAAGAAAGGCACATATGGAAAAATTCCATAGTTCATCCTCATCATTTTTTTCTCTCCACAAGGTCTGAGCAAAAATATCTAAGTGGTTATGCACGTGGGACACCCAAACTAAGAAGCAGTTTCCTATTAAAACACGAACTCTATAGTTGTCTGCAGCAAAGTACGAGATCTTCAATAAGAGTTTTAATTTGATTAGGAATGGGAAATACAGTAATCCATGTATTATCTCAAATTTTGTTATTTAATTTTATTATAAGAATCACTCGGGAGACCGAGAGACGCTAGCTAGTGGATGTTTTGTTTTTAGTTCTCCAAGACTGTGTTACTCTGTTTTTCTGAACGTTTTCCTTTAATAAAAGAAGTTCAGCTTTGATGCATGAATTGAAGCAACGTTGAAGAGTTAAAAATTTGCGTGCTACTCTGGTGGTAGAGGGCCCCTACTGCCCGAGGAGTTTTTAATTTAGATAATTAAATCTCATTTCATTCTTAGCTTAGTTAATTTTCTGAATTCTGTGTTTTTATGTTCATTTGTATTGAATGCTACAGTTTAGTCTCGTTCTAATGAATTCTTCCAAAATACCTCTAATTATGAATGGGAATTAACTATGGTATTTTAGGAGTTTAATTGTGTTCTCATTTCAAACTGTGTGTTTTATGTCAATCTGCATTAGATAGTACAGCCATAATTGTTTTTACAAACTCTTCCAAAATATCATTCACATTGAACAAGATGGGCTGTAGAATTCCATGAATTAGTTGCATGATTAAATTAGTTACAGCACTCCGGAGGTAGAATGCATCTATTTCAACTCTGTCATTTCATTTCAATTTTGATAATGGCTTTTTAGTTTAATTCTGTTCACCATCTTTCCAGTTTGAATAATTGCATTTTAGCCCAGTTGTGGTCACTGTGTTTTCAGTTTGATTAATTGAACTTTAGCTTAACTCTGTCATTTGTATTTAAAAATTGATTAATTGCATTATTGTTCATGTTTTGCTTAATGTATAGTCAAGTCTCATTAGTTAGTTGTATAATAGTTCTGTTTTACTAGACTAAGGCCTTCATTATTTACAAAGACTATTCCTGTTATTAAACTTTTCCAACATATCACCATGTGGACAGGAATTGGTAATATTATTTCACAGCGTTTACTATTCTACAAATTCTCATAATTGTGCAACTAGCCTTTTCCTCAAACTTATTCCAAAGGACTTTAACTTCTGAATAAGGTTTAGTAATGACAATTTAGGTTGCAGAGTAGATTAGTTTCAGTACCCTTGATTAATTTATAGTAGAATTATTCACTATGTTGCAGAACTATCTTCTCCAAATATATTCAAACAAATCTCTAGTCATGGATAAGATCTGCTTTGTGATATGGTAAATTGTTGTTTAGGAAGACCTCACTGCACTAAATCTATCCTTTTCTTGAAGTATTCCAACATATCTCTAACAAAAGAATTGGACTAAATTTGTGTTGTGAGTTACTGTCTAGTTTTTCATACCACACATGATTTAGGACTGTTTGTAGTGTGACCAACAACTACTTTTCACCAATATTTAGTTCTTTCTCTTCTTAACATAAAATCATAAAACCAAAAGCATCATAAAAACACTAAACACAACAAAGTAGGAAGAGGTTACTTAGGCACATATGTTGCACTTCACTTCAGCAGTTTACCAACCTTGGTTGACAATTAATGAACTCAATTTAGGAGACTAGGTTGAGCACAAACAGTGGTGACCAACCAGCAACGAGTGCCCAAGAACCTGTTAGATGAGTATAATGAACAGGTATGGTTCGGGGTCAATCACAGGCATACTTATATCTGACCTACCTGTGTGCCAGAGGACACATTTCACATACAGCCACTGAAGTTCCAGCTGGAAGATACCACGTTCCACAATGAAGTTTGTTCATGGCCAAGGGTCTAATGGAAATCCAAAACGGGGTACCCATTTACAAATTTGATCAGATGCTACCATAGCAATGGCCTGCCAAGATGGATGCGGAGGCAGCATAGCAAAATCCCACTGAGCAGCTTGCCCCTCTCATCTACTTCTTAGACACTCATGTACGTAGTTTTAATGTGGCAACCAACGTCGTCTCAAGTGGTGCTGCTCCTTTTCCTTTATTCTTAGAGTTTAAATTCTCTTAATCCACATCGTGACCCCCACAACGTCTATTCCCTCCCCCATCCCCACTGTTTTATTTACTTCTCCAAGTCCGACGATGACCCTGGTGGGGGAAAAGAACAAGACCACCGACTCATTGGAGACCCCTCAGGCCAAGCGGGCTCGAATCATAGAGTTGAGCCCGGTGGTGGACCTCACTGAGGAGGATCCAGCCCAGCCACCAAGTACAGGAGTTTCGATACAAGAAGAACCACTTATTGACCCCTCCGAGTTCATCGACATTCGCCTTCCGCCACCACGAACCGTTCCACCTCCACCTACCACTTCCTCTGCCCGATCCAATTCATCCGCCATAGTGTTAGACCCAATCATCCGGGAATTACTTACTGGGGACCACGGGGCCGAGGTTGACTCTAGTACTGCAGCAGTAGCACCACCGGTTGACCTCATTGGGGAACCCCAAGTTTCTTTATCTGATATATTTACCCAGATGTTACAATTTGGTGTCGACTCAGCTGAGGCTCAGCCTGAGCCTACTGTGCCTCCACAAACTGCCCAGAAATATCAGCAGGAATGGCCAAACTTGAATATGGCCGACTCAGTGCCTCATCAAACTCCGCTATCGTCCCCTCCAGAGCATTCTAATAGATCAGTTGCCAGTGGGAAACCCTTGCAGGAAAGGCAGCTGGACCAAAGCAATTTAGGGGTCGCTAACATAGAAACATGGGGTACGGCTCAGCTGTACTTCTTTATCCAGAGGGCATCCCATCAGGCCGAAATTCTGCATTCTAAACTACAACAGCGGTGCGTCGAACAACAGTAGCAGATAACCATGCTTACTGAACAAAGCGACCAGCACATAACGGCACAGGAGCAGTTGAAAGGTCAGATAAACGACGCCACCCAGGTATTTTCAGAGCTATGGCCAATTGTCGGGGCTCATTATACTCATCTTCCTACCGATGTCCCAGAGACAAGTATCATAGTGCAAGCTTTCCACCTTCGGATCGCATTCAATGGCCTCCACAGGGAAAACAAGGAGCTTCAAGCAGTGTTAGCCACATGACCAATGCTGCCCGACCTAGAGGTTGTCTATTCAGCACAGGTTGCAAAAAAGCAGGTCCAGGCCACTCAAATGCAGGAAAATCTCAACTCTGCGGCGCGCGAGGCTTACAACCTCCTGAAGGGTCTTCAGGAGTGCTCAATGGCCCTTACTGTCAAAACACAACCAATTTTAGTGCAGCTACAGGAGATTTTGAGGGAAATCCAAGAGGCCATGGACCCCGTGTGGTTGGACCAGTTATATGCCTAGGCGGATAGTCTAGAAGTGCAGATCCAACAAATAGAGGCTAGCTCAGCAATGGACAAATAGTTAATTTGTGAGCTCCACCTACCCCTCCAACTCAGTGCCAGGAAAATGCAACAGCTAGTCGTCGAGGCCGAAACCCAAATTAGCACGGTGTTCGGGACTGTACTAGCGCACATAGAGGAGGCAGCTGCCACCTATATTGCCGTAGAAATAGATTCCTTGGTGCAGGGATGGCAGCAAGTTGTGACGACCTTCACTGAGCTTAAAGCTACAATGTTCAGCAAAGTCCTGGAGCTAGGGCCCTTGCTTGGACAGCAGACCGAAGGAGTACAACAAGAAAGGGCCACGGGGTCCAGCGGGGCGATGGAGATAGAGACTGTGATTTGCGATTAACTCGGGACAAGTCAAGAAACTTTGGTCGGGGTCTGTTGGGGCCCTTGTTTTGAATACTTGTTTTGAATATTTTGAATTTTGAATAAAGAATGGCTTTTTGGGGTTGCAGAATGAAAAATGGCAGCTGTAATCGAGTCACAACTACGGTGAGTAGTGGAGCTACGAAAGTTGTGAGGGAACAGGTGCATAGCTAAAGAAAGCATATGCATGAGTATAGGCGAAGAGAATATACAACAGAAGACAAAGAGCAGAACACACATACAACAAGAGAGAAGCCGGAAGCAGCTAAAGAAGAATGCAAGAGGAACTAACAGTTGCGATGGCAGGTGAATAAATAGTCGTCACCCGGTGGAAAGAGGAGAGGAATGCAGAAGTGATTGAAGGAGAATGAATGGATGCTACATCGGGAACACAGGCTGAGCATGATATCTCTATAGTTCCTAGGTTTCTCTAATCTACCTTTCTGTTCTATGAGACGTCTGTATCAGATTTGTAAGTTCTTCCTGTGAAAGCAATGTAACTATGGGCTTGGCCGAAGATATCAATATACTTGCAGGTTCCTGTCTTATTATGTGATTCACATGCATGCATGATGGTTGTGATGACTTAAAATTTTATTTTCTTAATACCTATACTCTCTCTGAATTTTCTTGCATATATAATGATGTTTATGCAATCAATTCAATGTTAATCATGAGTTGTGGATCATTTCACTGCTATCTATCTATTCCCCATTCTGCATGTGGTTGCGGCACACCTCGGGTGAGACTCTCTGCTCTCTGGAGTAGGGTGACAATGCCGACGTGGTTCTAGACTACAACAGATTCCCTTGTTGGCCCCAACCCTTGAACCTAGGCCTTTCCTGTGATACCTGTTTCTTCGCCAACAAAGGGGAGGGGGCCGAGGAGGAGGCATAGGTTGAGGAAGAGGGAAAATAATTTGCTATAACTGTGTAGATGCAGGACCTTATGCACATGATTTCCCTAACCCTGTGTGGAAGTCCTATAGGTACTGTAGGAAATTTGATCACATAACTGAGGAATTTCCCATTTTGATAGCTAAGATGCAGGAAAAGAAGTAGACACCTATGCATAATGTACAAATGGTTAAGGTTGAGCCACGCGACGATGGCCCTAGTGTCAATGCAATAACACATAGTGGTATAGCCACTGGATGACCTACAGAGAAATTTGATACAAAGTCATGGATTAGAAAGGCATCTGAAAGGAAGGAAGGCCTAGACCTAAAAAAAGATAAGGAAACTTTTATAGAGGCTAGAAGGTATTTTGCCACAACGGAAGCATCAACATAAAAATTTGCCATGGATCCAAAGGCTGATGAAGTAGTCAAGCCATTCCTTCAAGCCTGTATGAAGTTACTATGCAACCAGAATGTGGTAGAGAATCTCCAAGCATTGATAGACAGCTACACAGAAAAAGAAGCCCCTCGAAGGGAGATTAAGGTTGTAAACAAGATTTATAATAAAAAAAAGAGGACGAGTCGGGAGCTGTTATGACTGCACAGATTGGAGAGTGTGAGATGAATCATTTCATATTGGATTTGGGATCTGATGCCAATGTCCTACCCAAACAAACCTGGCAAAGGATGGGAGAGCCCAAATTGGAATGGTCCACCATTCAATTATGGATGGCTAACCATCAAAATATCATCCCACTAGGAAGGCTGCCTAAGGTTGTGGTAGACAATGCGAGAGTTAAAGTACATGCAGATTTCAAAGTAATTTATATTGTGGATGATGCGAATCCTTGCCCTATGCTATTAGGACTGGATTGGGCTACTGGCATGGGAGGTATCATCAATCTAAAATGGAGGAACATGATTTTTGAAAATGATGGTATCCAGCCAATTGTCCCTCTAGATCTAGCTGAAGTTGAAAAATATACAGAGTCGATGTGCAATGAGGAGGACATTGACCATATTTACAAACTAACTGTGCGAGATGATGATTGGGTCAAACCTACGACTGATGGCATGTTAAATTGGGAAAAAAAAACCTCATTCTTCTTAGATTCAGATGGTGAGATGTAAAATTGGCAGAACAGGTTGCATGACGTATCTATGTAGCGCTGCCTCAAGATCACAAAGAGCTTTCGATCCATTTCATGGTTTTGGTAGTTTTAAGGAATTTATTAAAGCATTAGAAAAATATGTCCGTAGGGAATGAATATTCTGGGCACTTGACTTGGCACACAAATCCTACCCGATGGTGGGAATAACACAAGGGGGGTTTCCAAGACTGTGGGGAATGTCGAAAGATGATGATCCTATTCTTTGAACCCATAGTCAACCCACCGATGGAGCTCTTTTCTGGTCGTGGGGATCCGCACAAGTACTTGGCTATGTGGATGGAGGTATGGAATGAAAGGACCTGGAATGAGTGGGTCCATATGTCTATTTAGGCATTAGGGATGATCCCCACCACCTGGTATTTAGATGTGAAGCTTCACCAACACACTCACCATTGGGATATAATGACAGATTATTTCATGGCAACGTTCATTTTAGTTGGAGGGATGGAGAAATTAGACGAAGCCCTGCAAGTATAGATTCTCTTGTCTTTTATGAGTCTTTTCCTCAAAAGGGAAGTGTTGTGCCATCTTGGGATATGAAAATGTAGGATATTTTCAACTATGGAAATTTGTCGATAAAGGACTATGACGAAGATCCTAGGAGTATCAGGATCCCAAAATATGAAGGAGAATGTGGAATTTTAGGACCCTCATTACAGACAATGGACATTACGAAGCCATTGAAGTTGAGGAAATTCAACATTGGAATGGAGGAGTAGCCTAAGCTGGCCAAAATTGGGGATTATTGGGACGATGATACTGTTGGAAAGATTACAGAGTTGTTGAGCGAATATCAGGAACTATTTTCTATAAATTTATTTGAGCTCAAGGGAATTGTAGGAGATATGGGTGTTATGAAGATCACCTTGAATCCATATGTGCACCCTGTCAAGCAGCGACCCTATTGACTGAACCCTAAATATAAGAAGAAAGCCAAGGTGGAGATAGATAATATGGTGGCTACAAGTATCATTGAGCCCGTAGGATAGTCTGATTGGGTAAGCCCAATGGTATTCCAAGAAAAGAAAACCAAAGGAGAGATTTGGATCTGTGTAGACCTGCGCAAACTGAATGACACCTACATGCATGATCCCTTCCCTATGCCATTCTCTGATAAAATATTGGATAATGTGGGAGGTCAAGAAGCATACTCATTCATTGATTTATTTTAAGGGTACCATCATATCAGAATTTCGCTTAAATATCATAGCAAGACAACCTTTGCAACCGAATGGTGATCCTTTAAGTACACTGTCATGCCCTTCAGATTGAAGAATGCCCCTGCCATTTTCTCACGTGTAGTTGTGTAATGTTCCAAATTTTATGGAACATTAATTTTTTTTAAGGAGATGAATAAATGGGTAGGGGACCCATTATTTGCATGATTAGACAATAAAAATCCTCTAAGTATGAAAGAGGATCATTTTGGAGCTGGATTTCACACCTCCATGTGTGAAAGGAGGTTTTTTCAAAAGGGTTTGGCCAAAGTTGACCAAGTCAAACTTCGTTGGCATGAGTTGGAAAGCACTATGTGGGACAATGTAGGAGGGAAGATTCTAGAGTGAGGAAAACCTAATTCGAAGTAGGGCCCATGGAGGGAAGGCTCATTACTTAAAAGAGGAGCAAGGCAGCCATTAAGATTATCATTGATCATTTTACATTTGAGTCTTAGATACTTGTTGTTGCCTCTTGCTATTCAGCAGAGATGCAATGCCTTTGGGTACAAGAGAGTCCTGTTTAGGATTTCCTCTCCTTATTTAGTAGCTCATGAAGGATTGCACTCCATTCCCCATATTCAGGAATTTAGGCCATAGCTTCAGCCATCTACATCAGCGCAGTTTCTACAACAGTTATTGTGCAGTGTTGCTGGGTGCCGGGGAGGTTTCCATACACCATCCGGAGCTTGTTTTTCAGTGGAGAGAGGTTCTATTCATTGGGAGATCAGAAAAGGTGGTTCTTGACAATATCCCACCATCTTTTTCATCAGACCAACCACTTTCCATCAGAGGCAGCGCAGTCCATCTCTTAGACAGCATTCTCATGGGTGATTATTTGTTGTGAGGGATTGAAATTCATTTGGAGGAGAAGTCTTGGGTGAAAGGATCAGCCTTTCACTTTAGATTTCCATTGGAGGAGGAATATTCAGTTTTTGTAGACATTTCAGCCTTCTCCATCCCTTTCTAGTTCTTGAGTTGTTGCTGCCCAGCAACTCCGACATTTCTGCAAAGTGCCATTTTTGTATAGATTTGAGCCAATCCTTTTAGAGGATTGATGTTATGTATTTTCAGGGGTTGAGATATTGCTCCCCTTTCTTTATTTGAGCCTACACTGTTATATAATTGTATTTTCATTATTTATGCAGCATTTCCTCTCTATAACTACGCAGTCATGGCCTAGGGCTTTCTTTATGCAACTGTGTTTCTCATGTTTCCTTGTACAGTTTTCTTGAGGCTTGTTGTGCCTTACTTCAGTGATCATTTCCTCAAGGATTTGTATATTTTATTGCTACTGTGTTCTAATATGATGGCCATTGAGTTCTCTGGCATTTTATGTATTCATGAGTCACTGCTATTTCCATTTGATGGATTTGTTATTGCTGTAGCTGCAATATTGGGTGATTCCCAATATTGTTGTATTTCCCTATTGGGGATATTGTCCCTTGACAATCACTCTATAGATAGAGTCTGCTAGTGGGCCAGGTAGCCTCTAGAGCTCATCCTTTTTTCAAAGGTGACAAATCCAGTAAATGCCCCTGCAGTTTATCTCTGGAATAGATTTGCTTTGTCGATTGACAATGTTTATGAAAAAGGAACATTACAAGTTGTAGCAGTACTCAAAGAATTTATCCATAATTTTCTAGAGGTCTATGTTGATAATTTTACAGTACTCGAATTGGTGAAGAAGCATGTGTCGAACCTATGCATGATGTTGGATACCTAGAGAAAACACAAGATTTTGTTGGACCTAAAGAAGTGCATGTTATGTGTAGCTTTTGGAATTTTTTTGGGGTTCATCATATGTCAGCAGGGACTGATGGTTGACCCAACCAACATTTCAGTTATCATCACCTTAGCATTCCACACCAATAAGAAAAAACGACACTCCATCTTAGGGCACACAGGTTACTACAGGAAGTTTATTTAGGGGTATTACTTGATCACTGCACCAATGGAAAAGCTGCTAAAGAAGGATGTGTCATTTGTCTAGGATGAGGAGTGTCAGAAAAGTTTTGATCTGCTTAAGGAAAATATGGTCACTGCACCTATTCTAATATTTCCAGATTGGGTGAAGGTATTTCATGTGCATGTGGATGCATCAGGAATATCTCTTGGGGTTGTCTTAGCGCAACTAGGATAAGGATACATTGATCATCCATTTTCTTTTGCTAGCAATAAACTCTCTAGCCCAGAGCACAACTACTCTACTACTGAATAAGAAGGATTGACAATGGTGTATGCCATGCAGAAATACATGCACTATATATTGGGAGGACACTTTAAAAATTTCAATGACCATTCAGCTTTAAAATACCTGGTCAATAAGCCTATGTTGGGGGGGAATATTTGTAGATGTTTGCTACTATTCCATGAGTATGAATTTGATATTATTATGAAGCCTGGGAAATTGAACATAGGACCTAATCACTTGTATTGAATTGAGAATGGAGAAGAGCCAACTAGTATGGAGGAAGGATTACCCGACGTGTAGTTTTTCACTACCAAGGTAGTTGATGAGCACTTTCTAGAAATTATTCACTTCTTGAAAACTAGGACAGCCCCTACATAATACTCGATGCAATAGAAGAAATAATTGGTGGCCCACGTAGCTGTTTTCTATATAATTGTAGGACAATTATAGAAGTTGGGCACAAATGAGGTATTAAGGAGGTATGTAATAGAACATGATAGATAAGCTATCTTGGTTTAGGCTCATGGAGGAGTGGGAGGAAGTTGCTACGTAGGGAAAGCCACTGTGCAGAGGGTGTTACCAGGGAAAATTTTAAGAACCCCCCTAAATTTATATATATAATAAATAGGCGAATCTCCATGATACATAGTTAAAATGGAAGGAGATTTTATTAATAATATAATATATATATATATATATATATATATATATATATATATATATATAATTTTTTGGCGAATTTCTCATGAGATTATATTATCTTGTAAAATCATGGCGAATCACCAGTACAAAATGGTGAATCATTGTCTAGTGGAGTTCGGCGTGTTGGTTCCAATGAAGATATGGTAGTTGAACCAGGAGTAGAAGGAAGAGAACCACCGAGACCAAACATGACACATGGTGACTCGTGAGGGAAGTAGTTCTCGTGTAGTTTGGAAAACACATTCTTCTAGTTTTGCTAAGCGTAGTGTTGTTTCTCATGCTACTACTAGCACTGATATTGAGGTTAGAGAGGAGTTTGAGGAAGCATGGAAGGTAGCAGTGGTGGAGAATTACAAAGAGTACTGCATGATGGGCTCCATTTTTCCCTTTGGTATTTGTGCCTGCAAGATCTTCTGTCCATTGAACCAACAATTAACCATTCAACCAAAAATCAACTTGACTGAGTTGATTAGGTATGATTCAACTTAAACTAGTCTTCAAAACTATGCTTTGCACTATCCCATATTTATCACACTAATGCTACACAACATTGTGCATTTGCATCCAACTCTCATGCATGCACACAAAATTTTCATTAACATCTATAAGCCTAACCAAGTGAGAATTGATCAACAATTTGCAAAGTTTTTTTTTGTTGAAAGTTCATAAGAAATTTAGATCCATGGTACCTTAAATAAATTTTGAAATAACCTCCACAAATTCGACCACAATAGAGAAAACTTGTGATAAATTTTAAACCTACAAAAATTAGGATTCATGTTCCTAGGAATGATCATAAGAAGTAGTTGGCATATAGGTCGAGTTTTGAGCCTTGACACATTGATAATGTAATGGCTTAGGTCAAAACTTACACATTGAAAAGTCATCAATGAAGAGAAGACAGGATCATTATGAAACACATACTCCAAACTTCCTACCAAATTCTACTTAGTTGTTCGCAACTCAGCTATACATAATCTTATAGTAAATAAAAATTCTACAAAGCCTTCTTCACATAGCTAATAAATGGCCATTGGAAGAGCACCCCTTATATAATAGTAATAGTAGCAATCAATAGATTATTTCATATTGAACTTCATAGCCATAGCGCTCCTATGTATTGTATGATGCATTCAACTTTCATTATAAAATATAGATAAAATCATACTTTTGATTGATCCATTTAAAACATACTTGTGCACAATGTTGAATGCAATGCTAGTCAAGGAGTAAAGTCGGTTTAACGTGTAATGATTTATAAAATAATGGAACCTAGATGGAACATAGACTGATTTCATTTAGATATAGGTAACCCTCTGAATGTAGACCATTCCTTGAAGAACATTTTTATTGATGAGGAATTTAATACAATATTCATTTTTCGAACTAAAAATATTATTTCTATAGATTTGTGTATGGGGTAAACAATAAATAAAAAATTTAACTATCCTTGGGGTGGTCAATATTTATAAATTTTATTTATACTTGCTTTACCATGTATATCATATACCTATCAATCACAAACATGAAAAGTTGTGGAATTCACAGTGATGATCTGCTCTGGAAACAAAACCAACCTTTATTATTGCCAATATTAACTTTTATATAGTAGCACATATGTAGATAAAATTTCCAGCTTCCAAAGAGATAAACTTGCTTCTCCAACATGATGGCACATTCTTAACTACTAACATTTTTGATTGCTGAATGTAAGAAAGATTTCTAAGTACATCTAATATACTGTGAGGGTCAAACTCCTAGACTATGTTCTTTTTTACCATGTATCTATAGGCTGTAGCCTTCTTCTTGTTTAAAGAGGAGTTGTCTATTATTTGAACTACCTTCCCTGCCTCTGATGCCTTGAAGGAATTGCAAATTGACTCATCAGATGAAGACAACTTTTTGTTCTTGTCAATTAGAGTTGAATAGCTTCCCCGTGCACTCAACACAAACTCTGACCGATATGAAACATCCCACCCACCAATTATGAGGTCCCACAAAATTGTTTCTCCCGCTTGAACAACAGACAACTTGAATGTGAGAATTCAAAAACAAAGAAAAATCCCAATCGCATATATCTTGAGGATGAACTCGATCTCAAATCCAAAACCCATAAAATTTATATCCAAAACTAAAACTCATCAAATTTGGAAGTATATTGGAAACAAAACCTAGGCAAAAGAGCTAAATTTGAATGCAGGAACTGACACAAAATCTGCAAACTTGAGCAATTTTTGATGTACATTATTTTGTTTGACAAAATAGATCATGGAAGAAAGGCCTCAGGGAAGATCACACTAGACTAGGGGTAAGTAAAAACCACCAAGGTGAAGCATGGGAACAAGAATACAACCAAAAATAATCTATAATTTTGTTCAATCAGTGATCCATCCATAGGACAAAATTTTTCTCCTAGGGGTTACCCACTTGGGTGTGTAACAAAGCCCATCAAACAGTTTATGAAGTTGTTGACCCTTCTCCTCTAAGAGTAAAAATAAAATGACATAGGAGCGATAGAGGAAAGAGAGATATTTGGTGTAGAGGATTTTGGACACCCTTAATATTCTCATTAACCTGAAGAATACTAGAAGTTAGAGATATGTTTTCAAAGTAGCAGTAAATTTAAAGTGGCTAGTCGAGGATATGATAGCTGCTCAGGTGAAAGAGAATTTGGAAAGGATCAAGAAGATAGTAAAGATATGCATTTTTAGCACAGATTCTACCACAAAAGCTCAACAAGAATAATGGACACTGGTAGGGATTGAAGAGGAACTCCTAGCATCAGGGAAGAAGCCACAAGCAATTATCATTAAAAGAGAAATCATCCTAACTATTGCCCTATAGATTTCTCAACATTTTCTACCCGTCTGATGTTTGGTCAGACAGAAAGCTTGTGGCTTGACAGTTGTGGTTCTATTATTTTATTGAGAAATAACTCTGTACATTTAAAACAATAACAAAAAGAAGATTTCAATTATAAAAAGAACAAACTCTTGATTTTTTAATGCTTAGTGTCTTTCTTATTCTTTAACTTGAATACAGTGTGACTATTGTCAGAATAATTTGCTAAATATGAACATAGGATGCATCACTGCTAAAAAGGTCTGGCTAAGGTGAATAACAGCCTTTCATATTTGACTTTCCGATTGTTTGGACTCTTGAGGGGAAAGATTGGAGAGGCAGGGGCCAGGCTTGGTTCAAGAGAGACAACTGGGAATTGGATTGCATATTTACTCTGTGATATTATAATTTATAGATGAGACTAGATAGACAGACATCCTCGAAGGCTTACTGTTGCTCTGTAGACTTTCAAAAGGCTCTTGGCACTGCACTGTTCCCAGGAATTTACCCATCAAGCAACTTCGTGTCCTTGGACTACTTGAGGACATTGTTTCTGGTGTGATGCAGCTTTATGATAGAATGGTTGGCAGTTTTTGCGATTACTGCAGATTTTCTGAAGGTATCACGAGTATTGGGGGTGTCAAGTGGGTGTGTGTTCTCTCTTCCAGACTAGTTGGGATCTACATTGATTACCAACAATTCATCAGGGAATTTACTCAATCTCAGGATAGTTTCCTACTTCATTAGATCCTGGTTTCATTCCTTTTATTTGTAGATGTTGTTGTATAATTGGCCTCCACTCCAGAGGGGTCATAGAGTCAACTCGATGCATTGGATAGATTTTTCAATAATTGATAACAGACAATTAACCTTGGGAAATTATGATCTCTAATACCACCAAAGAGGCCCTCTCCAAGTATATCATTTTCCCTTTCTGTGGAAGTTAATGGAGATTACCACATTTTATGCTTAGGGGTCAAAAACCATTATTTTTCGAATACTGAGAATGAATTAAAATGGATGTTATATTTTGCATAGTGATCATCAAAATAATGGATGTTATATTTTGGATAGTGATAGTCAAAATAAATCTTGTGTTTCATGCTTGTATTGAAAATGAATGTTGTATTTGAGGCAATAATGATAAGTAGTTCTACCAAGGAAGCCATCTCAATCTCATCCTTTTATTATGTATTCCTCTGCACCTGTACTTATGTAATTACAATAGGTGACCCATCAAATTTCAAATCTATCTAAAATGAATACTGATCAATCCCATACAGGGGAGTTTAATAAATATAAATTTTTATGAAGCCTTCAATATAGCAGTCTTTCCAGATTTCAAAAACTAGGCTCATATTTTGTAAACTTAAAATGTTACCTACATTAACAAAATAGAAGGATAGATGTTGTAGAAAGCAAAAAATGCTTGCAGAATACTCTACCAACCATGTGGTGGCCAATGTCGACCTTTATGTAATAAAGATAAGTGTTGAAAGATCAGTAGACCAGACACAATTGTGTGGATTACAGGCTAATGAGATTGCCTAATACATCAACACTTAACTGTGACCTCAGGTGTTTCAATATTAAAAATGATTTCTAACATAGACAATTGAATTGATTTTATTGTTGATATATTATTGTTATTTAACTGGCATTGTAGTAGGATTCAATCATGGCATCTGCAAGATACTCATATTTGTATAAAGTAAGCCCAGCCAAGGAGATACACCCATCCTTTGTCAGGTAGACATGCCACTTCTTTGTCATGTTCTCACTCAGTTTGAATTGAAAAGATTTATTCCTTCTCATGAATCATCTGTAGATGAAAGACATCCAATGGAACCTTTTTCGAATGAAAGCCTTGCACATACTTCTATGGAATATTCTTCAGTAGCTTCCATAATTTCATGAATAGCATTATGGAACAATGACTAAACTATCCACAATTACAAACATGATGAGAATTCTATTTCATGTCCTTGGTAAAATACATGAAAATTAGATCAACGTGATAATACTTGCAGTGTTTATAAAATCATAAAGCTTGGGTGAATCCATGTGCAAAATGTGTGGATCGTTAAGAAAATGCATCAAAAGCGTTTTGATTTGAATGTTCTAATATATTTATATTTTACAGCTTTATATAAATTCCTATTATGTTAACAGTGAACACCACTCCACTGAGACAACAACCATAGTACACCTCTTTTAGAATGATAGGCTTTTACTGTACATAGAATGCCATGGAGATTCATCCAGCAAGCACCAACAGTGTTTGAACTTTGAACTGTGGAGGCAATTTGAAGAAATCCTCAGGTCACCAGGACCGATCCAAGATCACATGTAGCACCCTGTCAAATGGTGCATACCTCATGATACCTCATGAAAATAGATGTGATCATCTGATAAGTGGAGATATGCATTTGAGCCCTTGGTGTCACCAATGCCAAAACAAATCAAAAAATACTAATTAAACTCCTAGTGATTTCTTTATCTTGGCACAAATTTATCAAATGGTTAGTTGTTTAAAAGTAAAAGTTGAGATCACGCTATCCCTATGTCCATTCCAAACAGTGTTTTCATTTTATTTGTTATTTTCCAGCTGTAGCTACATCAACTATATATGAAATATTAACTACACAAAAACAGACTTAGAGACATGACAGCCAGTCAGAATTGCACTTTTTCACTTGCATTAAGAGTTACAATTTCATTAAACCTGCAAAGTTCCCTAGGAGTTGTATATACACCTTTCCCTTGAGCAAGATCATCCCACACAGTCCCTTCATATCTGGCCAAAAGAAAATAAAAGGTATGAGAACAGTAAATCATGAATAAGTTTCTATGCAATTCTTAATTTTATGCAAAGAGAGGACAGAAAATTGTAAATTTTGAATTCAAAATATTTCCTTCTTAACTATTGGAAAGGAGAATTCCAAGTGCAAAGACAACCTTAACAATTCCAGTCAAATAAATAAGATCCATCAAATGTTAATTGTTTTAGTGTGTCTCTGCTGGTTAATGTTGAGAATTTGGAGGGCTTGATATTAATTCAAATTCTCTTTTTGATAATTACTTGTGAACTTACTTGAGTTACTTATGTCTTCTCTTGCTTAGCTTAGTTAGTCTTTCATCAAGTCAATTACCAAAATACAAAAGACACAAAGTTAGGCTCTTCGAGCCAAGGAAAAACCTCTCCCTCTTAGAGAGGAAAACCCACAAGAAATTCTTCTTATAGATCTTCAAATGACAAGTACCATGACCAAGACTCGGACCCTTGACCTATGAATGCCTCCAAGACCTTGACACTACTTCTAAGACTTCCCTTGGTCAAAATTTGTCAATGCTCTGCAATTTTTCCCTAAAACAGATCCAGAAATTTCATATTTACCCAATCACTTTGCCACACGAGTGAAGAAGAGAGGCTACTCCTTATACGAACCAATGAAGAGAGGAGAGAGAAATGTGATGAGTGATGATATCCAAAATGAGGAAGAGGTATCTCATATTTATATCCTTCGTTGAGAGTGGAGACACATCCATTGGGGCTTATGAGCCTACATGAGACTTCTGGCTGACCTTGACAATTTTCACATGTGTGAGAGAATAAATTCAAAATCTCACTTCTGCCATCCAAACAAGATGATCTTTAGATCAATCTTGCACCTCTCGGAAATAGGAATCCAAAAAAAATATCATTTCCATCATATGAGTTGTCCAAGGTGGAGTTTTGCCCTACTTTCCAATTTTAACAAGTTATCTTTGATTCAGATCTCAAGAGATTTATGATGTCCATGAGAACTTGCATCATAGAGAGATATATCACCATAGAAACTCGCATCATAGAAAGGGATGTCATGTCACAGAAATTTTCATTACAGAAAGTTATATTATCATAAAGACTCACATTACAAAGATAGAATATACCATAGGAACTTCACATCATAGAGACAGAATATGCCATAAGAACTTCACATTAACTTGTGCCTCTGAAACTCACTCTCAACCCTTAGAAAAGTATCACTGACTTTGTCCTTTGTCTAGGGTTACCACAGTCATAAAAAATTTCAATGTTAACTCCCCTTTCTAGCCTTTAACTTCCAACACAACACAATGAGGAAACTTGTCCCTCACATTTGATATATCATATGCCTTTCGGCCCTCTTTCCTAGCCAACTAAGGGTCTCGTCCCTCCTTGCTACAAGACAGAGATTTTAGACTAAAACACAAAGAGAAAATGTAGATTATCTAGCCCAGAATCATGCAAGGACATAGTCCTTCCTCCACTGGTGAACTCGGTTGCCTTATAGGCCTTGGAAAAACCTTCTACCCCTCCTTAGGCTCTCATTCCTTTCTTAGATGATTGCTCTTCAACCTTCCTAGCTCAGGTACCATGTTGAATATCAAACAGATGATAGAATTTCTAATCATGGTAATTACTTGTGACTGTTTGTATATGTGTTAATATCATTTAGTTATTACTTCATTCATTAGGTCATCAAGAAACACACAAATGCAAAACACAAAAGACAAGAAACACCAAAGATTAGGCCAGAGGCTAGGGAAAAACCCATAAGGGGAAAATCCATCAATCATTTCCTTATATATTCTTCATCCACAAGAGAAACCCAAGTCCTAACTAGAAGATCCAACTACCAAGTCAGCCCTCCACCAAAACTCAACATGAATTTTGTCCAAGAAACTTGCATCATCATAGGAGAATGTGCCTTTTTGAAGCTCGTATCATCACAAGGAATGTGCCTCGCTGAAATTTGCACTATCACAGAGATATTGTACTAATGGAAACTTGTAGCATTATAGAGATAATGTCTCCCTTGTAGCTCTGCATACATCAAAAATAATGGTCCTGACTCCTCTTGTAGCATGTCTTTTCACAAAAACTTAGCGTCTTATTAAGCTCGTGTACCACAGAAAAGCCAACCTTAG
Organism: Pinus albicaulis; assembly: GCA_034641835.2. NCBI lineage: Eukaryota > Viridiplantae > Streptophyta > Pinopsida > Pinales > Pinaceae > Pinus > Pinus albicaulis. The sequence goes on from CM076578.1 coordinate 1,072,198,464, forward strand.
ATGTCTGAATTTCTTTTCACAGATGTACACCGAATTTCTTACTTGGTGAAGGAGTACATATGCCAATATATAGTTGTTACTTTATGTGAAGGGTCACGTCCTTTGAGCATGTTGACTTGTCTACTAAGAAGGACAACTTGGCAAATTGGAGATACAAATGATATTTACAAATAAAAAACATACCCTTTAACATTTTGTTTTGACCAAAAACAAAGAACATGCTCGATAGATAATAAAAATAATAATAAGAATTTTTCTTTTTTTTTACATGAAATACAAACCTAGTTACAATTCCAACCAGGGCTTCTCTATTTAGTATTGGCCTATTTTTGAACCCCTTTCTTTTATGCCTTCTTTTACTATTGAACCCCTTCAATTGACTATATTACTAGAAATTAGATTAATATAATTCACAAAGGAAAAATATTATTAAATAAATTGTAGCATTATCGTTGGACTTAGAATTTACACTTCGAAAAAGTAAAATGAAGTTGAAGCTAGTGGCAACCTAAATTTTTATAAAAGGTAAATTTTGTTTTTAATAAAAAGTGATTAACAATGAATTGATACATTAAACCAGAAGAAGATTCATCATGCAAAACAGAATATTTTCGTTGACATATCCCCAACAAATTTTAAGGAGATGGCAATGCTACAAACATAATAAATATTAATAATCAATAAATTAGTCAATATTTAATGAAATGTCATTGATCACACATTCACTCTCATGACCCGTCAATGCCTAAAAGGTATACTGTCATGAGAACAGTGCATTCAACTCATTCATGTATATATATAGAGAGAAATTATACTCTCAGCGTTTTTGCTACACACCCTCCCTAGTTAGCTTTCAACTGGACAATTTTAAGTGCTAACACCATGAATGGTGGTGTTCCTATATGCACTGATGGAGAAGAAAATCATGTTTCTATTTTAGTTGGGATGCATTCATAGATAAGTTGTCAAGTGGAGTAGGCAATGTGCTTCACTCAATGACTGTAGTAGCTCATAGCATTAATTTGTCAGAGAAGACTTTTTCGTTGCTCTTTCACCCAGATATATGTTGGCAATTGTAACAATAAGGTGTTGTAATATACCAAACTAATTTTTTTGCAATCTTCACAAAGTTTAACTCAACAAATGCTCCATATAAAAATTCCATGCATTAACAGAACATTGCCATGTAAAATTCAACAACATAGAACCATATAATAACATCATAATGGAGCAGAAAAAAACTCGGCTTTATTTATCATATATATAAACTGGGGGTTTTACATGCTGAAGAAACTGCTATAGCTGAGAAAGAACTGGCCTCGAGAATCTGTTACAATGTTGCACAGGTTCTTCACCAAAACTGACTGAAATATCACTACTAAGCTCTCCTGTGAATTTTGGATGAATTCACCAAGGGGAGATGTGTGCTCGCCCAATCTCTCTAAATCACCTGAGGGTTTCTGTCATGGACTTTTTACAGATGAAATGATAGTTGCAGGTGCTGTCAATGGCAATGTCTCTGCATGTGTTGGTCAAAAATTCAATTCTACTACTATTATAGTTGCTGCATTCATAGATGAGTTGTCAATTGGGGTGGACATTGTGCTACACTCTATTATGAGTGCAATTCTATGACTAATGTTTTGGTAGACAACATTGTTTCTTTGCAATTTCACCAAGACGGTGTTGTTGGCAATTGCAATATTAAGATGCCTCTCCTAACGGAGGCAGGAGTTATGTTCATAATTGATTAGAGCAACCAACCTCAGCCACACTGCTTGCTAGCGGATATCTGACTTCAGCTGGGATCATTTGCAACAGGAAGTATGAAATCGACCACTGCATTGTCACAGCCCAGACTTGAGCAAGTAGAACCAATGTGTAATATCTTCCTAGAGATGGTGATGTAAGACATAAAGAATGAGCATCAGCAGATGGAATTTCTGGCCTTATAGTAGCAAGTTTTAATGTTAGGCAACAAAACAACAGCAACACAAGTGACAAACTACACCAGAATCAACAGGATCTTTGGTGTAAAGGCACTTTAGGAATTATGGATATATAATGCAATACAAAGGTGTTATATCAACAGAGTTGTGGGAAGGGGTAATATAGTATGATTCCAGGCATCAAAATGGGTACTGCAATTGTGTATTTCCATTTTAATTTATCAGGTAATGGTGTCAGTAAATCCACTACGAATTTAATGGAGCTTTTATCTTTATTTCCATTTAAGAATGCCCCTCTAATATAAGTGAAGGCTTATTAGTGCCAAACAAGCTTCATTATCAAATATTTACAGAAAACTCTGTGTCATGTACATAAAACAATATCTCTAAACTTCGGGAATTCTTGTTGAAATCTGATACAATATTGTATTCTCTTAAAGAGTAGCCCCTTTTTTGTCCCAAAAATACTTTAAAAGGCATTTATTTAATCCATGGTACTTATATTGGAAGTTAAAAGCTTAAAATGTATTTCCTGGATCCTTGAACACTCTATAGCATTGTTTCAAATATCATTTGAGGGGATATATCGTAGAAGGTTCAAAAAGTAACTTAGCAGAAATATGGGGGAACATATCATAAAAAATCTGTTAAACACCATGTTGAAGCACACACATGGTGTATGAGGAAGAAGAATGCACACACACAAGAGACAACACACAATGAAAGATAAGCGTGAGAATTTCTTATTTTCCATTATACAAAGAAGTACATTTATAGTACAATGGTGCGACTCTTGGTTTCACATTCCAAGGTCACTTGGACTCCATTGTGACTTTTTGCATTCCACACCTACCCATGTAGGATTAGGTGTTCCAAAATCCCCCCTTAATTCGAAGAGGTATGTGTGAGTCCAAGAAAATAGTTGTAATACAAATCTGCAAAGTATACATGGCAGCTCTTGGGCTGAATCAACTCTGCGAAATGTTGGAAAAAGAGGTGGTTTTAGGATGACCACAAACACTGAAACGCAAAACTTGTTGCAGTTCCCGGAACTCTTCCAAAACTGGCAAGAAGCTGAAGGCTTCTGCTAGAGGAATTGTCCCTCATAAAAAAAGGGAGACCTTCGACCTAAAAGAAGGGAGGTCTACTACCTGTGGTGGTTTTAGGTTGTCCACCAACCAAAGATGATGGTTTTAGGTTATCCACCAACCTAAAATGATGGTTTTAGGTTATCCACCAACCAAAGATGATGGTTTTAGGTTATCCACCAACCGAAAATGATGGTTTTAGGTTATCCACCAACCGAAGGTATGCTCATGGGCATTCGTGTCTCTGGCTACATCTCTGAATCCGGAATGACGAATTGTGGCTCAGGCTCGCTTGAACTGCTGGCTACAACTCTAAACATGGAATGAGAGATTATGGCTCAGGCTCGCTTGATTTGTCGTCGAAGCTTGTACATGACCACCATTTTCCCCCCTGTCAGGGACAAGGTGAGATGATGGTGAAAACTCAACTGCAAGTTTGTTCAATATGCGTGAACAAGTTCTAACATGTGTCGTAAACATCTTCTTGGTTGTTGATGCCCATTGCCAAGAAGCGATCCATCCAAGATGAATCTTGGTTCTTGCAGGAGGCTTGTTTTTGAAGCATCTGTCTGAAGAATGTGTGTGCCGACCACAGTGCTTGCATGGATGAAGATCAAAATAGTGATCTTTCATATGGCCAACTCGATCACAGTGTTGGCATTTCTCAATCTGTTGTGGAAGTGGAACAGGATCTGGAACAGCTGCAGGTGAACTGTCATACATGAATCCGGCACTCTGAAATATGATGGGCTTTGTGTAGTCTGGAATATGAAAGGTCACATCCTTGTCATATCCAAGACCAGTTCGGTGCTTGTTGTGGACAAGCTCTTCCCAAGGTCTGATGATGGGCTTGAGAAGTGCAGGTTGAACTGCTGCATCTGCATGTACATCTACTCTAGTACAAGGAACTGAATGGGAATCATATGCAACTTTATCTTCTTGCTTCTGATGAGAGTCCTTCACTATCTTCTGAACAGAAACAAGTTCAGAATGGTGACTCTTTTGCTGAAGTTCGTCTTATTGGAGCTGAGATTCCAACTGCAAAAACTCAATCTTTTCTTGTGCATCTAGCAAACAACTCTGAATGTTACATAGAGCATCCTTGCTCATTTTTATCATATCATGAACATTTGAATGAATGAGGTCATTCAACAACTCTAATGCCTCATTGATTTTGGCCATTTTCAACAATTTAGGCTCAAAAATGAAAGGGTGTCGGCTTCAACCGAAAATTCACCCGTTTACAATGATTCAACAAATACAAATGACTCCAAGGAATTCTCAAAGTACAAGGTGTGCTCCTCAAATGATGGAGGGCAATCAACAATCCAACAACTCAAATACACTTCAAATCTTGAATGAATATGCAAATCAATACAATACAATATGGAGCAAAAATGTGCAGCAAAACACTTGTGTAGAAGGCCTTTAAGGCAGCTGAATTCTCTTCTTCAAATAGCTGTTTCAAACTTGTCTTCTCATGTAAAATTCTTCCAAAAATCACTCTTCAAATCAATGCCACAAATCACAATGTCAAATCTTCAAATTTCTCTATATGTTCACTTCATTTTCCGATATGTCATTTCTTCTTCCTTCTAGCTGTTCAAGTCTTCTCACATTTCTCTCTCTCTGCTGTTTTTTTTTTTTTTTTTTTTTTTAGAAATTAATTAAAAAAAAGTGGGAATAATTAAAAATGTGGGGGAATTTAAAAAATGGGAGAAGGGATTTTAGCATATGGGAAGGTGAATATTAAAAAAAGGGTTATTAATGATATGGGAGAAAAATTTATTGGGATGGGACATATTATATGGAGTTTATTAAATAAAAAAGGGGAAGGGGATTTTTAAAGTAAATGGGATTATTAAATTAAGGGAAAAAGGGCTTTCGTAAAAAAGGAGGGGGATTAATTTTAAAAGGGAATGGAGGGGAATCGAATTAATGGAAGGTGGATTTAATTTAATATATATAACATGGTGGGGATTAATAAATGGAAGGGCAGTATTAACAAAGCGGAGGGCATATATAAAATTTTTTAAAACGGATTATGATTTGAGAGATGTATTGTAATGAAGAGGGGCCGAAAGATTTAAGAGGGAAGCCGTAAGGACAGGAAGAGGGATAGCGTGCGGGTTTGGGGATTGGATGCCGTAGAGTTGGGCGGGGTCGAGCGTTATATACCATGTCAACGCTCGACAAGAATAAACTTAGACATGAAGAATTCTGAAACCACAAGAATAAACTTAGACATGAAGAATTCTGAAACCACCAAACAAATTGGCAACCTGAAAAAGTCAGGAGAAATTGGAGATATTTGTAAAATGTTACACTGATTTATTCAAGAATTCAACACTATGATATCCGATTACAGTCTTGTTAGATCTTTAAAAATATTTTCAATATTTGTATTTCAGAGGAACAAAACACGAAAAGAAAAGACAATAAAAAGGTTACTTGAAAGCTTCACTCACAAAACAGTAAATTGATACAGAAAATAAATACTAGGGGGGGGCGTGGGGGAGGGCATGGGGGGAATCAACATATAGTGTTTTACATACAAATTTCATTAAATGATTTCTACAACCTCATTATGTTGGGATTGGTGAATATCACTATACATACTCATCACATCAATAAAAACTGATCAAATAGACAGCACAACATTGGCATAAAATCTCACATAAGTAATGTCCCTATGTATCATATGATATATGTTGTGTTTGTTGAATTATTTCTTACAGAACACCCACAATGCCAGAGGGAAAGGTATGTACATGCAGAGAATACTGCTTTAGGTAATTTTGATGCAAGCATAAAAATATAGAGTTAACTTACAATTTAGGCACACAGATAATAATGCTCCCTCCTGAGCCTCCTCCACCCTTTAATCTTCCATCTCCTCCATAAAAACTAATAGATCCATTGCCATTCAAAATTATCCTTGCAATAATCTTGACACGCCCACCTCCCCCACCACCAAATTCGCCTTCCCTACTTGTTGTCCCACCCCTGCTTCCATGAATCCAGGGTTTCGTCAGAGTAGACCAAGCATAAGCATCTCCACCCCAAGTATCTTCCGGATCCTTGCCATCACTCTTAATGCAGCAAGCACCTCTACCTCCATGACCTCCACCTGCACCATCAACACCAAGTGGTGTTCCACTCGTTTGGGGGGTGGTGCTCCACCTAATGCAGTTGTCTTCAGGAAAGAATTTTTTGTAAAAATAAGTTTCCTGCACGTACGATCAATGTCCCTGCTAAAAGAGATGCATACTCAGCCAATAATAAGTCCCCTGAGATATTAGTACTGATCAGACAACCTTCAAATGGAGAGCCCACAGAAACATGCGATAGAATCTCTAAATTGCCTTCTCCAGTGATCAACACATCATTATCAAACTGCAAGCTAGTATTAAGTTGACCACTGGTATTCAATGACCCAATCCCTTTCAATTCTTCTTCACATAAAACTAATTTCTTCATGTCATGAAAACCACAGGATGAATTTCCAATGTCACATTTACTTCTAGTTTGACTATCATCAACAATTCCAGAAAAACCATTCAAGACGACAGATTCCTTCAATTCCATATCCTCAAGGTTAAAGACCTTCATAAGTGGACTACCAGAAGTAAGGCCAATTATAAAGATGATAATGAGCTCCAGAAAATATTCCGCATGTAAAATGGCCATACCGCCAGTCCAAACACGTCAAAAACCATGAGTATAAAAGGGGGAATATCTACACCTTGATGGCAATTTGCAATGTTTCATGAATTTACTTCATGACTTGAAGAAAACCTGGTGAATATTATCATTTCACAACAAACCTACACTGACAAATGTAGAGCTTGCCTTACCCAGTTCATCTAACTTTTTCCAAGTTCACAGAAACAGGCATGAACAGAGCATATCCTCCTGCAAATTTGTTTCACACCTGTTCAATGCAACTAACCCCTGCGCTTGACCCATTTCCACCAAATACATATCTTTGGCCTAACCTCGAAAGCTTATGTAAATAGAATTAATACCCTCCCCAATCCCCTCAATACCGACCGATCTTCAACCTAACCTTTCCATGGCAGCCACAACAAAAAACCCTGACAGCCCATCAAACTCCTCCTAATAAACCATTCCAACCTCTCTTTTTCTACACTCAGAATCTCCAATACCAACCATCATCATAGCCTAATTTTTCCCAATAATGCTTGAATGACAATCCGCTAGACCCGTGAGATAAATCCCACCAGAGCATCGACCGAACTACTGATGGCCTGCGCACTCGCAATAATAAAAGGCACAAATACCTCATTAGCCCACAGAAATGGGAGAATCACTCCAAATCCTTTCTTCAACCCAGTAAACCAGGTGAATGCCATTGAAATTTGCTCCAAACAAAGAAAATCGGGAGTAAATTCCATTGAAATATGCTCCAAACAAAATAAATGGGAGCGAATTCCATTTTTCCAGTTTTATGGGCATTTATTTTGGTAGGCTAATATTTAATAATTAATTATTTTTAAAATAATTATAGGGCTAATTTTATAAAAATATAGAAAATGGGTTTTATATAAAAAATTCGCCCTATCAAAATTTAAAACCTCTTAAAATTCGCCTTTGGGCTAAAATTCGCCCCTAAAATTTTCCCTGGGTGTTACGTGGAGGGTTATGGTGGCCCACATTGCATAATGATGCACAAGCATATTGTCAAGCCTATGATGCATGTCAGTGAACCGGGTATTGAGACTCAACAAGATGATGAGCTTAGTGAAAATCAGTCACCTTCAGTAAGTGGGCCCGCAGGGTATTTTAGGTGTAAGTCTATTTTTAGACTATGTCTTTTTTTAGACATGGTGATCATATTTTATAAGTTGCAGGATGCTATTTGTGGATGGTTGGTCAAGTTGGAAAAATAGATGAAATTATATTTTTAGAATATTGGGAAAAGTCTATTTATAGATCGTCGATCTAAAAATAGGAGTGTCGATTATTATTATCTCTTAATAATAATCAGACTCTAAATATCAACTTATTCTCTTGGAGCACTTAATTTTAGTATACAAATTTGTCAAATCAGTGGGCTGAAGGAATTATGCAATTCTTAAGGTTTACTGGTGGTTCATGCATGGAGGACTCAGTTAGAACTGAAGTGGCAAAGTTATGACAGAGTTGGAAGAGTAGTTCATGGAGTTGTTATTTAGTTTAACTCAATTAATGGAGTTAAAATAAGTTGATCTAGTTGTATCTAGTCTAACTGAATGATACACTAGTGAGAGTGGAGTGAATTAATTAGTTAATTAATTCACAAATAATAACTCATTAATCAATTGAACAGATGCAAAAGTTAACTACAGTGCATGTCAGTTCTAGTGGAGAACCAGTGGAGAGGTAGGAGAAAGGGCAAGATGGACTATCCGTTGTGACTATAGTGATGCATTTATTGCACCACACACACATTGGAGTTTCCAATGAGGATTGCATAGTCAAGGCAAGGTAGATTCGAATTCATTCAGGGGTCTTCTTCAATGAGAGCTTGATGTACTTAGCTTTGTATGTGTAATATCCCAAAATAGGGATTTTCTACAACAATAAGAATATCTTGAGATATTCCAAAGTTGGATATTTAGCAAATAGACTCATATGATGTGTTAAAAAACACATATCCCTCAAATGTGTGAAACAATAGCAAAAGAAGAATGTCTACACCTTCCCAAGTGGGGAAAATGTAGAAATTATACCCTACAAACATTATTTATAAATATATGCATTTTTACTGGGTGAATTAACGTTGGTTTCCCTTGGAATATGATGTTAGGATATCACATACAAAAGGGGATCGAAAAGAAATCCCTTTTGATATTTTAAACAGACCTCCTGGCTACCTGACAGCTTAAAAATAACCAAATCCCATGACTTGAGTTATGCAGAAAAAGACTGAATCATACACTACGTTATTTTATGAGGGTTTATACAGTAAAATAATGAAATAACGTGGATTTAGAGTTACATGGAATAATATGACAAGAAAGTAGAGATCTGACTTCCTTATTGCATTATAAAACTAACCCAACAAGGGTTTCATGGAACACATGTACAAGAAAGAGAATATCTTACTGTAACATTACAGAAATATAGTTGAATAATACAAAATAGGGATGAGGATCCCTTCCTCTAGCTTTCCAGGAGAAGGGTTGGCCCTTTCCCTAGGAAACTAGCTCAAAAATAAGGGTCTTAACCCTGCTGCAACAAATCTGCATAAAATGATGCAGTTCCTTCAAGGGACTACACTGTAGGAGATGAGAACCACTTTGGCCTACTATGAAGATCTGAAATGTGCTAAAAAATCTTCCTAACTGATTTCTTAAGAGGAGGAAAGCACCTTCTGCTGAGAAACAGACCTCGAAGTTGTGTAATAATCCTCCACTGCAACAACCTGCAACTCAAAAATATTCTACTGCAGAAATAATGTTGGGGCTTAAGAATGATGCTTGGCCTTGACCCTAGATGTGGAGCAATATAGAACAATCTCTCCCCAGAGGCCTTGTTGAGTCTCAATTCCGCATCTTTTCCATACACTTTTCTATACCTTTTTCACTCACATGAGCCTCCCAAGTTGTCAATATCATTGTATGTTAATTGCAAAAGAGCATCTAACATGGTTTTTAACTATATTTTTGTATCTTCTGTTTGATTTAGATTTTGTTCATTTAGCTGCGGAATCTTGCCACTTTCCGCAACTGCTGCAACTTTCCGCAGCTATTTTGTGAAACTCTATGTTACAGGTGTCTACAGGAAAAACGAGCCACATGGGCAAGTCAGAAATGATGTGAACATGGTTCGTGTCCTATTGGCTCGAGCAAACTCATCTAAAGAAGCTGCGGTCAAAGGCGTCCACATGGAAGTCAACCATAGAGTCTCACGGTGACAGGACTCTGTTTTGTGTCACGTGAAGATTCATATGGCCGTTTCTGAGCTTGCGGAGGACAAGTCGACATCTGTACATGGCTCCATAGTCGAATTCAAGCATCCACTCCTCATAGATTTACTTTGCAACACGGCCATGATCCTAGATCCGTGGACGTAATGGTCTACGTGTTTTGTATTAGCATAAACTTTAGGAAATCAGTTACATTACCTTCAGTTATAAATAACACGTTTGCATACGCATATGAGTTAGTTGATGTTAGTCTCTGTTATCTTTTATTAGTCTGCTCTGTAATGTAATTACGCTGCCTTTGAGCCGTAATACTACCTTACTGTTATGACTACATTTTAATATAAGAAGACTCTGTTTTCCAACTTAATTCGTACTTGAAGATTGTTGCCAAGGCTGGTGTAGAGGGCCCCTGCTCAACTAAGGTTTTGTGCATTAGTGTATAGTTATTATTTCATTTCTTTAAAGCTCATTGTGTCATAATCCATTCACATGTTTATACATTGCATTTTTCATGATACATATGCTTCATTTCTGTTTATAAACTTTCATGCTTTCCATTTCACTTCTATCTTTCATGTTTTATGTTATTAATCACTGATCAGTGTTCTTGTTTCAGGTTATAGATAGGCAACCCGGGCATTTTCATAGCTTTTTGACTAATGACATGGGATTAACATTGTTCTGCTGCTAATTTTTTTTTCTTAGTTTCTGTTTAATTTCAGTACTGCTTTGTTTAATTCAGTTTTTCTCATTTGCTTCAGTAGTTAAATTTAGATATATTAAACTGCTCATAACATCTTCAGTTGCCTCTGAAAGCCACAGCTGGACTGATGGTGAGGGATTGTATTATGAAATGTGTAGTTTGGTATTAGTTTCCTTTCTGCAAATTTAGATATATTAAACTTCTCATAACATCTTCAGTTGCCTCCGAAAGCCACAACTGGACTGATGGTGAGGGATTGTATTATGAAATGTGTAGTTTGATATTAGTTTCCTTTCTGCAAGTTAGATATATTAAATTGCTCATAACATCTTCAGTTGCCTTCGAAAGCCACAGCTGGACTGATGGTGAGGGATTGAATTATGGATGTGTAGTTTGATATTAGTTTCCTTTCTGCAAGTTAGAAATATTAAATTGTGCATGACATCTTCAGTTACCTCCGAAAGCTACAGCTGGACTGATGGTGAGGGATTGAATTATTAATGTGTGGTTTGATATTAGTTTACTTTCTGCAAGTTAGATATCAGTTACTCAAGTTGTTTATGGTTACTTCCGAAAATCATAGCTTGACTAATGATGAGGGATCAGAAGACAAGTTGATGTAAATTGATTTAGATTTACTTTATTGCAACTTTTGGATTTCTTTCAGCATAATTTATTTTGTGTTTAGACAGCAGCAAGAATAGTTTGGTTTCATGCTCACTAGTTCACTGTTTTGATTCATTAGATTAGCAGCATCTTTTCATTTCAGCAACGCATTTTCATTTCCTTTCAAGTTTTGTCATTGTAATTTTCAAATTCCTTTTTAAGTTTCAAGTTGGTAAATCATTATAGAGGATATCATTTCCTTGAACAAACATAACCATACTTGTTTTCATTTTAGAATTTCCATTTCATCTTAGAAAACCAAAAACGACAAAAAGTTAAGAAATAAGTTATCTTGCACATATAGTGCGCCGCACTTCATCAGCTTACGAATCCCGGATTGACAAATTAAATGTAGCAATTTAGGACACACTAAATTGACCAAACATTTTGGCGCCGTTGCCGGGGAAGTGTAACTAGGTAGCCAATTTCTTAAAAAAAAAAACACACAAAATCATAAAAGAAGGGAAAACTTGATAACTTCTTGAAGTATGCTCTCCTCTTGCACCTAGTGTGATCTGGAGGATCAAAAAAGAGAGTTATTGGTTCAGTAATTTCTTAAGTATGCTCTCTTCTTGCACCTAGTGTGACCTGGAAGATCAGAAAGAGAATTATTAGCCCAACTTTTTTTTTTTTTAAATAAAAAAAATAAAAAATGACATGCATAGAGCAAGAGATTCTAGGGGAAGGTTTATAGTTAAAGCCAAGAGTTCAATTTTCCAAACTCCATCTTCTTCAAGGCATAGACCAGATTCACCACCATCTACCCCTAGCCTTAAGATTTTTGGAACTCAAGGAGCAGCTGAATTAGAGGATTCTCCTATACCATCTACTCAATCCCATTTAGAAAACAAAGAGACTCTCTCTCATCCTCCCTTGGTAGAAGAACTAGAGGACTTTAAGGACTCTAAAGAAACTATCATGGAAGAGGAAGTAATAGATGGAGGTAGAGGTAGAGGTAGAAGAGGAGGAAACAATGGAGACAACAATGGTGAAGGAAATAATGGTAGAAATAGGGAATGAGACAACTTGTTTGGATTCCCTATAGTTGATGAGGAAACTCATGCAACGATGAAAAATATCTCACCATCTGTTCTCCCTAACTTTTATGGATTTCGAAGTGAGGATCCTGAAACATTTCTGTTTGAGTTTGAAGTTGTGTGCCGAACCTATGATTATATGGAAGACTCTCAAAAACTCAAACTGTTTCCTTCAACTTTGAATGGATCTACTTTGAAATGGTTCATGGGATTAGCCACTCAATCTATTAGGACTTGGAATGATATGAAAAAAAAAATTTTGGATAGATACTTGGACTATTGTATGCCCACCAATCACAAGGACGAGGTATTCAAAATGATGCAAAAAGAAGATGAAAATTTGGAAGACTTACTTGAAAGATTTCAATACAACTTGAAAAGAGCAAAGATGAGCAACTTAGATGATGAAACCTTGAAAGCCCTCATATTAAAAGCCATTAGAGATGAATGGATAGATATTTAAACATGATGGGGAAAGGAGACATTTCTCAACTTCCACTTCGTGACATAACAGAACTATGTGTCCATCTCTCAAGAGGAAAATCTAAAACAGGAAAAGGGCCTAGGGATCCTTCTCTTATTAGGGCTAACAAATCTGCAACTGGATCAGTAAGTAGGGTAGAGATTGGTAACATGCTTGATGATTTCAAAACTGATATCTTAGGGAGCCTTAGTGAACAACTAGACACCCTTAAAATCCAAAACAAGCAGAAAGCAGAAATAGATGCTTTAACCATCTTTTGTCCGAAATGTAGGAAGAAACATGCTTTAAGGGAATGTCCCTTGGATGAAAAAGTTGTAGAAACATGTATGATTTGCTCAGAGAATCATGAGATCAAGGATTTTCCTTCAACTCCTGGACTCAAAGTTGTTTTTCAAGAAGACCCAAATTCAGTAGAATCTCTCTGTTTTGTCGCAAGGAGACCTTGGCAGGGACAACAAACTCAAGGGTTTAACAACCCTATGAATTTTCAAACCCCACCAAATTGGAATCCTTGGCAACAACCTTGGACCCAACATCAGAATCCATATCAGCCATGGTTACAAGGGATGCAAAATCCTTATGGTAGATTTGCCCAATTTTATCAATATCCTCCATCTTTTCAAAATCAACAAGCTCCACAACTTTCATTGTCATTTCCACAACAACAACCTTCTCAACAAAATTCAAATTCTCAACTCATGCTCCCATACCAACAAAAGACAAGTCAATTTCTAGCTCAGCCATTGCCAAATCCTAACAATAAGAATCCTCAGAATACTTACATGGTAGAAGGACAACAATTTCCTACCTATATGATTGTTCCTCTCAACGATGTACAACTCAGATCTAGTAGAGTTTTAGAAAAACCTTCTATAGATATTCAAGAGCAAGATACCTCTGAGGAGGATTCTCTTCAAGTCAATAAGGGTTCTGAGGAAGAATCTCTTCAAAATTCAAACATTCAAAAAGAAAAAGAAAATTCAACACCCACGACTCCTATAGTTGAGCAACCTGCATCTTCATCTACACCTCCTTTTCCTGAAAGACTACAAATTGAAAAGGAGGTGGAAAAACAAATCTTGTTGCCTAACTATGAATTTCTAGATGAATTGAAGAATGTTTGTATCAAGATTCCCTTGCTACAAGCCATTCGAGAGATTCCTATTCTAGCAAAAACCATAAAGGAGTTGAGTTTCAAAAGACCAGGAAGGAAACTAAAAGACACAAGAAGAATCCACCTGGTAGGAAAGATTGGAGATATTATGATGGGAAAAATTACCATGCAGAAGTATGTAGATCCAGGAAGTCCAATTGTCAAGACACATATAAATGGGATAGAAATTCCAAACACATTGATTGACTTAGGGGTTGCTATCAACATTATGAGTAGACAGACTATGGACCAGCTAAAACTTCCTAACCTTATTTTTACACCTACTTTACTGCAACTTGCAGATCGATCAATTATTAAACTAGATGGTGTATTAGAAGATATTTCAGTCTCCTTAGATTCTTGGGAATATCTAGTAGATTTTATGATTTTGACTCCCAAGAGTAATCTAGGAGGACACCCACTTATCTTAGGAAGACCTTGGCTAGCCACAGCTGATGCTTTCATTAGTTGTAGATCTGGGGATATGTACATTTCTAATGGTAATTCGACAAAGAAATTCAATTTATATCCTCCAGCAAAAGCAATTACAGAAGTAGGAGACAATGAATGGGTTGATGATGAGGACACTATACAACCTGTCTTTACCATTTCTGAAATCAGTGAGGATAGTCAAATTCTGAACACATTAGAAAATTTTGAGACATCTTCAGAATATGACCCCACACAATTTCAATTGGAATCTGACATAGAATATTTATCATCAAGACAAATGTCTCTTTACTCTATGGAAGAGTTTGGTAGTTCTACTATTGAGATTTTTTCCAGGAAAAACACTAAATATCAACAAACTTTTGGAAGAATCACAACAAGAAGAACTAACCAAAATCTTGCAAAAACATTCTACTGCATTTGCATGGGAGTATACTGACATGAAGGGTATTGATCCTAATACTTGCATCCATCATATCTATATTTAGGAAAATAGTAGACCAATCAGACAACCTCAAAGAAGGATGAATCCAAATCTTAGGGAGATAGTGAAAGAAGAGCTCCAAAAACTTCTCAATGTAAACTTCATTTATCCAATTTTAGATAGCCGATGGGTTTCTCCTTTGGTTATAGTACCTAACAAGAATGGTAAATGGAGGGTATGCATTGATTATAGGGAATTGAACAAAGCAACTTTGAAGGATCACTTTCCTTTGCCTTTTATCGATCAGGTATTAGACACATTAGCAGGTAAAAAGTACTTTTCATTTTTGGATGGTTTTAGTGGCTATAATCAAATTCAGGTAGCACCTGAAGATCAAGATAAGACCACATTTACTTGTCCATAGGGAACTTTTGCCTATCGAGTGCTTCCTTTTGGGTTATGTAATGCACCTGCAACATTCCAAAGAGCAGTACTAGGAATTTTTTCTGATCTAATCCATGATTGTGTAGAGATTTATATGGATGATTTTACAGTTTATGGTAATTCATTTGAAGAGGCATTAGAAAATTTGGAAAAAGTTCTCATAAGATGTAAAGAAACAAACCTTTCATTAAGTCATGAAAAATGCTTTATGATGTTTACTGAAGGGATTGTTTTAGGACATCATATTTCGGGAGATGGGATTAAGGTTGATAGATCAAAAGTTGAAGTCATCTCCAAGTTTCCTATTCCAAATTGTCAAAGAGATGTTAGAAGTTTTTTAGGATTTACTGGTTACTATAGAAGATTTATAGAAAACTTCACTAAAATAGCATCTCCACTCTTCAAATTGCTTACAAAAGACTGTGAATTTAAATGGGATCCTGATTGTCAATCGGCTTTTGAAACTTTGAAAACAAGAATATCTGAAGCACCTATCTTAAGAGGACCAAATTGGAAACTCCCTTTCCATATTTCTACGGATGCTTCAGATACAACTCTAGGAGCTGTGTTGGGTCAAAAAGATTTAGTTCCTTATGCCATTTATTACACCAGTAAAAATTTGACTCCCACAGAGTTGAACTATAATGTGACTGAAAAAGAGTTTTTAGCCGTTGTCCATGCAATTAATAAGTTTAGACATTACATAACAAGCTATGAAACTTTTATTCATACTGACCATTCTGCAATTAGATATTTGATGAACAAACCTGTTACTAATGGCAGAGTGACAAGATGGCTCTTACTTTTGCAAGAATTGAATATTACTGTGTTGGATAGACCAGGAAAACAGAATACAATAGCTGATTTCTTGTCTAGAATTCAGAATACTAAAGAAGATTCTCCTGTAGAGGATAAGTTTCGTGATGAATAATTGTTTGCAATAACTATTAAGACTCCTTGGTATGCAGATATTGCTAACTATTTGGTTACAGGGAAACTACCTTCACATTTATTTCCAAGTGAAAAATGAAAAATTATTCAGGAGAGTTCAAAATATTCATGGATTTCTAACGAATTGTTTAAAACAGGGCCAGATCTTGTGATCAAAAGATGTGTCAGGGAAGATGAAATGCCTGATATTCTTAAGGCATGTCATGATGAACCATGTGGTGGACACTTTGCAGACAAAAGGATGACCTATAAAATACTCTCTTTAGGATATTATTGGCCTTCTCTTTTCAAAGATGCAAAACAATATGTCAAAAGGTGTGACAGCTGCCAAAGAGTAGGGAAACCTACCCTTTCAAGTGAAATGTCATTGCAACCACAGGTACTCATTGAACCCTTTGAAAAATGGGCTTTAGATTTCATTGGACCTATTAATCCACCATCTAAGAAAAAGAAGTATATATTGGTTTGTACTGATTATGTTACTAAATGGGTAGAAGCCAAAGCATTAGTATCTGCTACTGAAAATTCAATTGTTCATTTTATTTATGAGGATATTTTTACTCGCTTTGGTGTTCCAAGAGAAATTGTGACAGATCAGGGGAGCCAATTCACATCCAACTTGGTGGAAAAGTTGATGGAAGAATACAAAATCAAGCATAGAAGATCTACTCCTTACCATCCGCAAGAAAATGGTCAAGTGGAGTCCACAAATAAAGTTATTGAAAGTATCATCACCAAAACTGTTCATCTACATAGAAGAGATTGGGCAGAAAGGCTTCCTGAAGCCTTGTGGGCCTACAGAACTACATGGAGAAATACAAGAGGACATTCTCCCTATGAACTTGTTTATGGGAAAGAAGTCTTGCTCCCCATTGAGTTCCAAGTCAAGACCTTCAAGATAGCAGTTCAGTTGGGGATGGACTTATCAGAAGCCCAAAAGCATAGAATGGAGCAATTGAATGAGCTAGATGAGATGAAACAAGAAGCAATTTTAAGAACTGATCTAGTTCAATATCAAAGAACTAAATGGCATGACAAGTACATCAAAGAGAAGAAGTTTCAAGAAGGAGATTGGGCATTGTTATTTGATTCCAAGTTTAAAGATTTTCAAGGAAAATTTCAGACTCATTGGCTTGGACCATATGAGATTGACAAGATCTTTAGCAATGGAGTGGTAAGAATCAAGACCATTGATGAGTTTCAAACTCCTCTTATTGTGAATGGCCATAAATTGAAAGTTTATCATAAGCCACTCTCAAAAGAGGATTTTGTCAAAATGTTTCAAGAAAGTTCTGCAATCAGGCTGGTACAGAAGAATTCTTCTTCTCCACCAGCCTAGCTTTTGTTCTTTTCAGTTAAAAAATAAATAAATAGATAAATAAAATTGTATAAGCCTAAAAACCAATCACTGATTGGCAGTCTTATACAGAAAATATAGGGTGAAAATCAGGAACACCTGACACTCTATATTTTCCAAAAAAAATCTCTCTTTCATTTCACAAGTCTTGTGACCACCCACTCCATTCCATCCCACTTCATTCCATTTCATTTCACTTCATTTCACTCCATTCCATTTCATTTTATCTATTTCATTCCATTTCATCAATAAAAATATTTTTCATGACCATTTCCATCTGGTCATTTGTCATATGTTCATCTCCATTCATCCAAGTAATAGCTGTGTCAGTTTCTGCAGCTGACATCTGTTTCCGAAGCTGACTCCAGTTTCCGTAGCCAGAAGCAGATTCCGCAGCTACAACTCTGTTTTCAAAAGAATGTACAGCCAGATGTTACTTCCATAATCATGAAATAAAATGCAGGTGAGAGGATAAAAAAAAATGAAGACATGGAGCATTCAAGACACTAATGAAGAGCAATTAGTTGAAGACCAAGGGAAAAGGCAAAGATTCCAAAGGTATGAATAAAATTTATTTCAAATAGCATTGATAAACACGTTTTTATATAGTTCTGAACCATGAGCTCTATCCATTATGTGCAATGATTATATTGACAATTCTGTAACCTTTCACGATCTCCATATTATCCTCTCGCATTCATTCTCAAATGGTTCCATCATTAAAACCCTCGATCTTCACCCATGTTCCAATATTCCACCGGTGACAATGAGACATATTTTATTTGATCACAGACTCTTACAGCCGCATAAATCCATAACCGTTGTTGAAACGTGCTCATATTTATTGTGCAGCCACCAAAATTCAAAACGCTGCCGGATGTGTTATACTCTGTTAATCTCTCTGTCGTGCTCTCTGTCGTGCTCACGAAAACCCCTCTTTGTTCTGTTCACTCCATTCCACTCTCTATTACGTTATAATCTGTATACCCACTCTCTGACATTTACCCATAGTCATTGTGCTTATCTCTGTGCATTCAACCATTCTGTTTCCATTAAACCCTCACGCAGGCAAATTTGTGAAGAGCAGAAAAGAAGAATGGGAAAATTGCTAAGAGCAGAACCGGAAGGACCTAAGTTTATGGAGGGATATCCGCAAGTAAGGGATATATTGAAAGCAGAATTAGCTGAGTTTATCTATAAGTGTGGAGGTTATCATAAAGAGTGCGAAGGCATTCGCAGAATTAGTTTGATGGCTTGGAGGCAGAGGTGGAGACTGGATTGGATCAATGAAGCATCTATAGCAACAGCCACGGAACTTCTTCAAGAGGGTGAGCGTTGGTTTAAAAATAAAAGCATCAGTGATGAAGCATGGAGAACAATCTTACGAAATCAAGGTATGGACATAACTCTTTTTAAAAGAGGAATTCCTGTGCATGCATTGAAAGAGGAATGGGCTACTTTACTGCTAGTTGTTCAGAAATTCATTACATGTGAAGGCCATTTTGGGTCCATGTATATGTACCATACCAGGTTACTGATGAATTTTCTAGATAATCAAACTCTTAATCTCCCATATTCTTTATTCAATAGTTTGAAGAAAATGTCTGTGACTGTTCAGAAGCATTTAGGAGATGTAGAACCCCATCTATATCACCACGGCCTTGTAAAAATTTTGATTGAAAAGGAGTTAAAGGAAAAGAAAGACACATGGGAACAATTTCTGGTTAGAAATTTCTTTGAGGAACCTCAGAAAATTCCTGAAGGTAGTACAACAAGAAGGAGTAGAAGAAAAAGAATAAATGATGAAACCCAAATCACTCCTACTCAAGAAATTCCTGAAGGTAGCACAACAAGAAGAAGTAGGAGAAAAAGAACAATTGATGAAATTCAAAATACTCCTACTACTACAATTGAAAGAACTGATAGGGAAGAGAGACTGTCAAAGAGGAAGAAGAAAGAAATCAAGGGTAAGAAGCCAATAACACCAAAAGAAAGAAAAACTATTGAGGCTATACATAAAACCCCTTCTTCTGAAGAAGAAGATCATCAAGTGTTATCTGAAAGATTAGTTTATCTTCAAAAACAGTCATCTATGCCCAAGAAGACAGAGAAAGGAAAACAAAAACAAAAGGATAGTGTACCATAGCGTGTGAGAAGAAGCAGCAGACTTAAGGGGAAATTGAGGAAAACACAAATTAAGGGTCCTCATTTCATTGATTTAGGAGAGGAAACATCTGAACAGTCCCCAGCTGACCATAGTCCATCTCAGTCAGTTAGTGAACCTGGTTCATTTCATTCCCAGTCAGACATTGAACATACTCCATCCTATTCTCAGCAAGATGTTGATGTAAGCCCTTATCAGCCAGATTTTGAAGATAACTCTCCTTCATGGCATTTTGGGGACAACCCAATAAAAATGACACCTGAAATAGACCCCAAGTAGCAGGAAGTATATGACTATATAGAATCTTTGGAAAAGGCAGTTATAGGTCCCAGTACTTCGTCCATTCAGCCTCATACAGTACAGGATGATTTAGTCCAATCACTAAAACAGGAAGTCTTTGAGCTAGATCTTTTAAATAGGCACATCAAAAATGAAAATGAGACATTGAAGGAAAAAGGTAAATTAGACAAAATCATCCATGATAATACCATGCTACATCTGGGAATATGGCAGAAAAAGAACAAGAAATTGAAAAGGAAATGCCAGAAGTTGAGCAGAGCACTGGTTAATATCAAGTTTAGGTGTTTAATGAAGAAACCCAGAATGTTGGCAGCACCAAGGAAGAGGAGGAGAGGATTAGACGTGCTGGCTGAAGTGTCAAGGCATATGAACTGAGGAAGGATTATCAAAATTTTGGTTGCATGAGGACATGCAACACCTTCACAGTGGGGGTATGTTGAGTCTCAATTCTGCATCTTTTCCATACACTTTTCTATACCTTTTTCACTCACCTGAGCCTCCCAAGTTGTCAATATCATTGTACGTTAATTGAAAAAGAGAATCTAACATGGTTTTTAACTATATTTTTGTGTCTGATGTTTGATTTAGATTTTGTTCATTTAGCTGCGAAATCTTGCCACTTTCCGCAGCTACTGCAACTTTCCGCAGCTATTTTGTGAAACTCTATGTTACATGTGTCTACAGGAAAAACGAGCCACATGGGCAAGTCAAAAATGATGTGGACATGGTTCGTGTCCTATTGGCTTGAGCAAACTCATCTAAAGAAGCCGCGGTCAAAGGCGTCCACATGGAAGTCAACCATAGAGTCTCACGGTGACAGGACTCTGTTTCGTGTCACGTGAAGATTCATATGGTCGTTTCTGAGCTTGCGAAGGACAAGCCAACATCTTTACATGGCTCCATAGTCGAATTCAAGCATCCACTCCTCATATATTTACTTTGCAACATGGCCATGATCCTAGATCCGTGGACGTAATGGTCTACGTGTTTTGTATTAGCATAAACTTTATGAAATCAGTTACATTACCTTTAGTTATAAATAACGCGTTTGCATACGCATATGAGTTAGTTGATGTTAGTCTCTGTTATCTTTTATTAGTCTGCTCTGTAATGTAATTACGCTGCCTTTGAGCCGTAATACTACCTTACTGTTATGACTACATTTTAATATAAGAAGACTCTATTTTCCAACTTAATTCGTACTTGAAGATTGTTGCCAAGGCTGGTGTAGAGGGCCCCTGCTCAGCTAAGGTTTTGTGCATTAATCTATAGTTCTTATTTCATTTCTTTAAAGCTCATTGTGCCATAATCCATTCACATGTTTATACATTGCATTTTTCATGATACATATGCTTCATTTCTGTTTATAAACTTTCATGCTTTCCATTTCACTTCTGTCTTTCATGTTTTATGTTATTAATCACTGATCAGTGTTCTTGTTTCAGGTTATAGATAGGCATCCTGGGCATTTTCATAGCTTTTTGACTAATGACATGGAATTAACATTGTTCTGCTGCTAATTTGTTTTTCTTAGTTTCTGTTTAATTTCAGTACTGCTTTGTTTAATTCAGTTTTGCTCATTTTCTTCAGTAGTTAAATTTAGATATATTAAACTACTCATAACATCTTCAGTTGCCTCCGAATGCCACAACTGGACTGATGGTGAGGGATTGTATTATGAAATGTGTATTTTAGTATTAGTTTACTTTATGCAAATTTAGATATATTAAACTACTCATAACATCTTCAGTTGCCTCCGAAAGCCACAGCTGGACTGATGGTGAGGGATTGTATTATGAAATGTGTAGTTTAGTATTAGTTTCCTTTATGCAAATTTAGATATATTAAACTGCTCATAACATCTTCAGTTGCCTCCGAAAGCCACAGCTGGACTGATGGTGAGGGATTGTATTATGAAATGTGTAGTTTGGTATTAGTTTCATTTATGCAAAGTCAGATTTATTAAATTGTGCATGACATCTTCAGTTGCCTCCGAAAGCCACAGCTGGACTGATGGTGAGGGATTGAATTATGAATGTATGGTTTGATATTAGTTTACTTTCTGCAAGTTAGATATCAGTTACTCAAGTTGTTTATGGTTACTTCTGAAAATAATAGCTGGACTAATGATGAGGGATCAGAAGACAAGTTGATGCAAATTGATTTAGATTTACTTTATTGCAGCTTTTGGATTTCTTTCAGCATAATTTATTTTGTGTTTAGACAGTAGCAAGAATAGTTTGGTTTCATGCTCACTAGTTCACTTTTTTGATTCATTAGATTAGCAGCATCTTTTCATTTCAGCAGCGCATTTTCATTTCCTTTCAAGTTTTGTCCTCATAATTTTCAAATTCCTTTTTAAGTTTCAAGTTGGTAAATCATTATAGAGGATATCATTTCCTTGAACAAACATAACCATACTTGTTTTCATTTTAGAATTTCCATTTCATATTAGAAAACCAAAAATGACAAAAATTTAAGAAATAGGTTATCTTGTACATATAGTGCACCGCACTTCATCAGCTTACGAATCCCGGATTGACAAATTAAATGCAGCAATTTAGGACACACTAAATTGACCAAACATGCTCTAGGGAAGAGGTGGGATTCTCACTCGAGAACACCCAGTGATTCAGATTTTATGCAAGAATGCAACAGAATAGACATATAACCATAAATACAAAGATGCAGTAGAAATAACACTTCATTTCATTAATATCAAAGAACTGAAATTTTCTTATAGACAGAATGGAAATAAAACTATCTAGCGCACTGGTAGCTATCTCTGAGAAGAGATGTGGTGGCTACAGGCCTCTGAACTGAGTTACAATGAGGCTCGAGGGCCTATTTATTATTTAGAAACAATTGGAAATCCTAAATAGCCAAAACCCTAACCCTAGGAGATGATGCGCCAAAACTATGGGCCCCGTTTGGGTAAATTGGTGTTTCAAACTCTCGGGGATGTAACTTTGGCATACGATCTCCGTTTTACGTGTACCATACTTGTTAGAAAGATCTATCCAAGGAAAAAAAAATTTGAGTGAGAAAAATCTATCCATGGACCCATGTTTCTCCCCGTTTTCCTGAAAAACGTCGTTTACAGCCCCAATATTGCTCTGGAAGTTTAGGACCCAAAAAAATGCTAAAAATAGTAAGTTATGCCGAAACTGAAAAAATAAAAGAGACAATGGTGGGGCCCCAAGTGGAATATGCGGGTGAACACCAATATCCACCTGGATCATTCCTCCCCCCTTAGGAAGCAATGGTCCCCATTGCATTAAGTTCCTCCATGAGATGAGGAAATTTTTGCTGAACTTGGTCCCTAGTGAACCACTTTCCTTGGTGTAGGAGTTCGCTAGCTTTGAAAACCCGATACAGCTGGATCTTTTGTTAGCGAGTGTTATTGATTTTCATGTCCATGATACAATCTGTGTTGGCCTGTTCCATGCAGTCTGGGTTTAACTCTGTTGGTGTGAGTTGTTCTGCAATGTCAGAGGTGTCCAGTAGAGGTGGGAAGTAAGGACGAAGGCGGTCCACATTGAATACTAGGTGCAGACCAAGGAATGGTGGAATACTGAGCTCGAAGGCATTTTTCCCTATAGCCTTCGTGATGGTGTACGGCTCATATCGGAGTAGGTGAAGCTTGCGGTGGGGTCCAGTGAGGCGCTCCTACTGCAAATGTAGCTATACTTTGTTGCCCACCTAGAAGTTGTGTGGCACCCGGTGTTGATCATGGCATTGATTGCACTTAGCATTGGCTCTGTCCCATATGTCATGAACCTATTGGCAGATGTGTTAAATGCACTTGATGAAGCTATTTGCTTTGTCAACTTCAGACTGGACATGAGCCCAATCCGCCTAATTAGTCGCAAATGGCATGGCTACGTCAATGGGACATAGTGGCCGGAATCCCAAGCCCACCTAAAAGGGGCTATGGCTGATTGAACTGTGGAGAGCCCGGTTATAACTATGTTGTACGTAGGGGAGGCTCTCGTCCCATGTGTGTGGATGCTTTGAATTGTAGATGCGCAGAATGTGTACAAATATTTTGTTGACGACCTCTGTCTAGCAATCTGTTTAGGGATGAAGAGCTTTGGACTTGGTGAGATTGGTGTCCAGCATTGACCAAAGGCTGGACCAGAATGTGATGAGGAGCCTGCTATCTCGATCTAATATGATAGACTATGGGATCCCAAAGTGCACCCACACTCATTCAAAGAAGAGTTTAGTAGTGGCTTCTGCTGTGATATTCTTCTTCCAGGCTGCCATAATGGCCATCTTCGAGAATCTGTCGATGACAATGAAAACACAGTCATTTCTATGCTTAGTAGAAGGTAGGCCCGACATGTAATCCATGGAGATGGATTCCCAAGGTCGACTAGGGGTAGGTAGCGGAGTCTATAGGCCTTTCTTCTTGATGGTTAGTTTGGTAATGGCACATGCAATGCAGGATCTGATGTGCTTCCTGACATCCTTTCGAAGGTTAGGCCAGTAGAAATACTTCTCCAGTACTACTACTATTTTCTCAACCTTGAAATGCCCAACGACTCAAATATAGTGTGCTCCCCATATCATCTTGGCACGCTCGCTTGAAGAAACGAAAGGGTGTCCCAAGTGACATAAAAGTGCATCTTGGAGGCGAAAATTTGAACATAATACTGAAGTACCTTGTAAGTGTGGCCAGGTACGAGTCGCTCTCATGAAAGTGGCAATCGAAGTCTCGTGCCGACAAGGTGGGAAATGGTGGTAGCGCCACAACACGTTGATCAGGCGAGGCAATACGCAACATTATTGGTGCTACCCTTCTTGTACTTGATGTTTAAATGTTATTGTAGAATACGTGGACCACTTACGATGGCAATCATTCTGAACTGTGTGTGTTGTGGGGGTCGGTGGTCTGTGTGGATGATTTTTTCCTTCCCCAAAATGTAATGGTTCCATTGTCGATAGGCTTGCACAATGGAATACATTTCTTTGTCATAGGTGGGATACTTGCGAACTATCTCAGACAATGTCTCACTGTGATATGCCACTGGATGTCCCTGTTGAGTAAGAACTGCCCCAATAGCATAGTCGGAGGCATCTGTCTCGATCTCAAATGGCTGTTGCAAGTCTGGTAATGTGAGCACTGGGGCAGAACAGAGGCGATTTTTCAATTCTGTGAACGCCTTCTGTTGAGGTTCCGACCAAAAGAATTTTGCTCTCGCTCCTCCCTTGGTGACTTGAATCAAGGGCCAAGTGATATGAGAGAATCCCAACACGAACCTCCGGTAGAAATTAGCAAGACCCAAAAAGCTGCGAAGCTCTGTTATAGTGGTTGGGGCTGGCCAATCCCGAATGACTTGGATCTTGGCTGGATCCACATGCACCCCCTTTCATCAATAATGTATCCCAGATATTGAACCTAGGTCATGCCAAAAGTGCACTTCTCCAAATTGGCACACAACTTGTGTTGTCGCAGTGTTTGGAGGACTTGTCGGATGTGGTGAAGGTGCTCTTCCCAAATTTGGCTGAAGATCAGAATGTCATCCAAGTACACCACTACAAATGAGTTGGTGAATGGCTGCAAGATGTCATCCATCAACCTCATGAAGGTTGTGGGAGCATTCGTCAATCTGAAAGGCATGACCAACCATTCAAAAAGGCCTTCCTTGGCTTTGAAGTCAGTCTTCCACACATCGGAGGGTTCAATTTTACCTAGTGATACCCAGAATTAAAGTCAATCTTGCTGAAATATTTTGCACCTTTGAGTTGGTCTAGAAGGTCATCAATCTATGGGATCGGGTACCTATTCCAGACAATGATCTTGTTCAGCACTCGATAGTCAATATAGAGTCTCCGCGTCCCATCCTTCTTCTGTACCAACATGATCAGGCTCCCACAGGGTGATGAAGTTGGTAGGATGTGACCTTTCTGCAGCAGCTCCTGAATCTTCCTCTGATTTCATATTTCTCCAAAATAGAGCGTCGATAGATCAGTCCATTGGGTAGCGGCACACCTGGGGTCATATCAATCGGGTGCTTGACCTGACAGTGCAGAGGAACCATTGTGGGTGAGGTGAAGATGTCCCCGTACTCCTCCACAACCTTATCCATTTTTTGTCGTCTTGCAGAGGAGCCCTGTCTGGAGGTCGTGGCCATAGTCTTCTTCTTGCCCTGCGGGTGGATCATCAAGAAAATGAATTTCCTAGTTTGGGAAATGAGCTTACTGCATTTTTTGCAGTAACCAAAAATATAGTGGCAGGAGGTGGTACCTCTGGTATCCTATACAACTTATTTCCCAAAGTAACAATAACAACGTGAGACCGAGACTCATACACAGCATGGCGCTTCCACAAGTATGGTTGTCCTAATAATACCTCAGAAACATCAATAGGATCAACGTCACATAATACCTCATCCATGAAGGGCTTGATGCTATAGGGGAGGCGGCACTACTGGCTGACACAGTGATCTCGTCCTTGGTGAATCCACCCGATGGTGTATGGATGTGGGTGAGCTGTGGTCGGCAAGCCCAACCACTTCACAGAGTCTCCTAAAATGAGGTTCTTTTGGCTCCCATTCTCGACAACGAATTGTACCGGGGAGCCCTTTACCCACCTCTTGGAGTGGAAGAGACGTTCCTCCTCCTCTAGATCTTCCGATTTCTCCTTCTAGATCTTCATAGTGGAAACAGTGGCATTGGGCTCTGCATCAATAATCTGTTTCCCTTTTTCATTCCACTTGTCAAGTTCTGATTCAGAGTCAGAGCATGCATATGACTCAGAATCCCTCATCTTGGCCACCAAAGACTACATGGCTCGACACTCACTTGTGTTGTGAGTGGAGCTCTTATGGAACTCACACCACTTTCCTGTGTTCTTCTTTGGATTTGTGGTGTTTTTCTTTTCTTGTGGCTTCGACAGGTTGCCTTGAGCCACCATGCCATGCCTCTGTCCTTTTTTCTGCACTTTGGGAGCACCTTTCCCTTGATTTTTATTTTCAGATCCAAAGTCTCACTTCTTCTGTTTGAATTTATGCTCAATCTTGGTAGCATACCAGTATGCCGTACCAAGCGAGGATATGTCAAGGAACTCCATTTCCTCTTGAATTTATTTGTGCATAAAATTGTGATACTTTAGCACCAGATGTTTCTCTGAATATTTGATACCCAACTTGGTGCGTAGGGTATGGAACAGATTCGTCATCTCATGCACATCTTGATCCCTTTGTTGTCGCAGCGTGTTCCATTATATGTACTTCTCCTCATAGCCCCCCACGAAATATTACTATTCCTTGATGGCGTCTCGAAAATAATTCCAAGTGGGTACGACCGACAATAGAGATAGTTTTGTCTCATCCTTTTTCTCACAGTGGGTTTCCCACTAGTCCTTGACATGGGGGGCAGCTTTGAGGAGTGCAAAAATAATCTTCTCCCTCTCAGAAAAGTCATGAACTGAGAAATATCCTTCTAATAGATTCAACCATCTATCTATGGAATTTGCATCTATTTGATACTCAAATATGGGAATGTCAAATTTTACTTGTACCTTAAAAGGAGTCGCACCTCCAGAGTGGCTGTTGGATGCAGATGCGCTGCCAGTGGGCAGCCGTTGAAGGATATGGGAAAATTTATCCATCATCGCGTTCCTTTGTTTTAAGAGGGCCTCCTCGAGCAATATTTTGATAGGATATCTTGCTCCCTCATCTTTCCTTTCATCCCCCATGGGTTTCCGTTGGGGTTTGCGAGGATGATCTTGCAAAGGTTCCACCAGATCGAGCCCTAACTCCTTATACCCCGACCTCGTTGGGGACATGTAAAGAAGGATTGATAAAAATCAGACCGCTATGATACCACTGATCCGGATTTTATGTAGGAATGTAACAGAATAGACATATAACCATATGTACCAAGATGCAGTGGAAATAACACTTCATTTCATTAATATCAAAGAACTGAAATTTTCTTACAGACAGAATGGAAATAAAAATAGCTAGGGCGCTGGTAGCTATCTCTGAGAAGTGATGTGGCAGCTACAGGCCTCTGAACTGAGTTAAAATGAGGCTCAAGGGCCTATTTATTATTTAGAAACAATGGGAAATCCTAAACAACCAAAACCCTAACCCTAGGAGATGAAGCAGCAAAACTATGGGCCTCGTTTGGGTAAATTGGTGTTTCAACTTCCCACAGATGTAACTTTGGCATACGATCTCCGTTTGACGTGTACCATACCTCTTTAGAAATATCTATTCGAGGAATACAAATTTTGAGTGAGAAAAATCAATCCATGGACCCATGTTGCTCCCTATTTTCCCAAAAAATGTCATTTAGGGCCTCAAAACGGCTCTGGAAGTTCAGGACCCAAAAAACTACTAAAAATAGTAAGTTATGCCGAAACTAAAAATTTGAAAGAGACAATGGTGGGTCCCCAAGTGGAATAGGTGGGTGACAACAAATATCCACCTGGATCTTTCCTCCTCCCTTAGGAAGCAGTGGTCCCTATTGCGTTAAGTTCCTCCATGAGATGAGGAAATTTCTCCTGAACTTGGTCCCTGGTGAACCACTTTCCTTGGTGCAGAAGTTGGCCAGCTTTGACAACCTGATACAGTTGGATATTCTATTGGAAAGTGTTCTTGATTTACATGTCCATGATAAAATCTGTGGTGGTTTGTTCCATGCATTCTAGGTTTAACTCTGTTGGTGTGAGTTATTCTGCAATGTCAGAGGTGTCTAGTAGAGGTGGGAAGTAAGGACGAAGGCGGTCCACATTGAATACTGGGTGTAGACCAAGGAATGGTAGAATACTGAGCTCAAAGGAATTTTTCCCTACAACCTTGGTGATGGTGTACGACCCATATCAGAGCAGGAGAATCTTTTGGTGGGGTCCAGTGAGGCACTCCTTCTGCAAATGTAGCCATACTTTTTCGCCCACCTGCAAGTTGTGTGGCACCGGGTGTTGATCATGGCATTGCTTGTACTTAGAATTGTCTCTATACAATATGTCATGAACCTGTTGGCGGATGTGTTGAATGCACTCGATGAAGCTATTTTCTTTGTCAACTTCAGACTGGACATGAGCCGAATCGACCTGAGTAGCCGCAAATGACAGGCTACGTCAATGGGACATAGTGGCTGGAATCCCAAGCCCACCTGAAAGGGGCTATGACCGATTGAACTATGGAGAGCCTGATTATAACTATGTTGTACATAGGGGAGGCTCTCGTCCCATGTGCGTGGATTCTTTGAATTGTACATGCGCAAAATGTGTACAATCATTCTATTGACGATCTCTGTCTGGCCATCTATTTGGGGATTGAAAGTTGTGGAATTGGTGAGCTTGGTGTCCAGCATTGACCAGAGGCTGGACAAAAATGTGTTGAGGAACCTTCTATCCTGATCTGATATGATAGAGTTTGGGATCTCAAAGTGCACCTACACTCGTTCAAAGAAGATTTTAGCAATGGCTTCTGTTGTGATATTCTTCTTGCAGGCCGCCATAATGGCCATCTTCGAGAATCTATCGACGACCACGAAAACACAATCATTTCCATGCTTAGTAAAAGGCATGCCCAACATGTAATCAATGGAGATGGATTCCCAAGGTCGACTAGGGGTAGGTAGCGGAGTATATAGGCCTTGCTTCTTGATGGTCGGTTTGGCAATGGCACAAGCAGTGCAAGATCTGATGTGCTTCCCGACATCCTTTCGAAGGTTAGGCCAATAGAAATACTTCTGCAGTACTGCTACTATTTTCTTAACCCTGAAATTCCCAGTGACTCGACTGTAGTGTGCTTCCCATATCATCTTGGAATGCTCGCTTGAAGGAAAAAAAAGGTGTCCCATGTGACATAAAAGTGCCTCTTGGAGGTGAATTTTGAACTTTCATACCCACGAAGAGTGCCTTGTAAGTGTGGCCAAATTCTGGGTCGCTCTCGTAGACAAGCAACCAATTAGAAGTCTCATGCCCACAAGAGTTGAGAACAGTGGTGAGCGCCATGATTGGTGGTCAGCTGAGGCAGTCTGCAGCATCATTGGTAACACCCTTCTTGTACTTGATGTTCAAATGAAACTGTTGCAGATATTTGGACCACTTCTGATGGCGATCATTCTGCAACTTCCCTTGTGTCTGTATGAACTGCAGGGGCTGGTGGTCAGTGTGGATGATTTTTTCCTTCCCCAAAATGCAATGCTTCCATTGTCAACAATATTGCACAATGGAATACATTTCTTTATCATAAGTGGGATACTTGTGAACTGTGTCAGACAATGTCTCATTGTGATATGCCACTGGATGTCCCTATTGAGTAAGAACTGCCCCAATAGCATAGTCAGAGGCATCTGTCTCAATCTCGAATGGTTGTTGCAAGTCTGGTAATGTGAGCACTGGGGCAAAACAGAGGTGATTTTTCAATTTTGTGAACACCTTCTGTTGAGGTTTTGACCAAAATAATTTTTCTCTCGCTCCTCCCTTGGTGACTTGACTCAAGGGCCAAGTGATATGATAGAATCACAACACGAACCTATGGTAGAAATTAACAAGACCCAGAAAGTTGTGAAGCTCTGTTATAGTGGTTGGGGCTGGCCAATCCCGAATGACTTGGATCTTCGTTGGATCCACATGCACCCTCCTTTCATCAATAATGTATCCCAGATATTGAACCTAGGTCATGCCAAAAGTGCACTTCTCCAAATTGGCACACAACTTGTGTTGCCGTAGTGTTTGGAGGACTTGTCAGATGTGGTGAAGGTGCTCTTCCCAAGTCTGGTTGATGATCAAATTGTCATCCAATTACACCACAAAAAATGAGTTGGTTAATGGCTGCAAGAAGTCATCCATCAACCTCATGAAGGTTGCAGGAGCATTAGTGAACCTGAAAGGCATGATCAGCCTTTCAAAAAGGCCTTCCTTGGCTTTGAAGGCAGTCTTCCACACATCGGAGGGCTCAATTGGTACCTGGTGATACCCAGACTTCAAGTCGATGTTGCTAAAATATTTTGCACCTTTGAGTTGGTCTAGAAGGTCATCAATCCATGGGATTGGGTACCTATTTCCGACAGTGATTTTGTTCAGTGCCCAATAGTCAATACAGAGTCTCCACGTCCCATCCTTCTTCTGTACCAACATGATCAGGCTCCCACAGGGAGATGAACTGGGTCAGATGCGACCTTTTTACAACAGCTCCTGAATATGCCTCTTGATTTCATCCTTCTCTAGAACAAAGCGCTGATAGATCAGTCTGTTGGGTAACGACACACCCACGGTCAGATCAATTGGGTGCTTGACCTGACAGTGCATAGGAACCCCTTTGGGTGAGGTCAATATGTCCCCGTACTCCTCCACAACCTTATCCATTTGTTGTTGTCGTGTAGAGGAGCCCTGTCTGGAGGTCATGGCCACAGTATTCTTCTTGCCCTGGGGGCGGATCATCAAGAAAATGAATTTCCTTGTTTGGGAAATGAGCTTACTGCATTGTTTTTCAGTAACCAAAGAGATAGCGGCAGGAGGTGGTACCTCTGGTATCCTATACAACTTATTTTCCAAAGTAACAATAATAGCGTGAGGCCAAGACTCATACACAACATGACGCTTCCACAAGTATGGTTGTCCTAATAATACATCAAAAACATCAATAGCAGAAACGTCACATAATACCTCATCCATGAAGGGCTTTATGCTATAGGGGAGGCGACACTATTGGCTGACGCAGAGATCTCTTCCTTGGTGAAGCCACCCGATGGTGTATGGATGTGGGTGAGTTGTGGTCGGAAAGCTTAATCGCTTCATGAAGTCTACTGAAATGAGGTTCTTTTGGCTCCCATTTTCGATAATTAACTGTATTGGGGAGCCCTTTACCCACTTCTGGGAGTGGAAGAGACGTTCCTCCTCCTATAGATCTTGCGGTTCCTCCTTCTGGATCTTCGTAGTGGTAACAGTGGCATTGGGATCCACATAAATAATCTGTTTCCCTTTGTCATTCCCCTTTTCAGGTTCTGATTCATAGTTGGAGCATTAATCTAGCTCAAAAGCCCTCATCTCTTCCACCAATGACTACTTGGCCCGACACTCACTTGTGTTGTGAGTGGAGCTCTTATGGAACTCACACCACTTTCCCATGTCCTTCTTTGGCTTTGTGGTGTTTTTCTTTGCTTGTGGCTTCGACAAGCTATCTTGAGTGCCCATGCCTTGGCTCTATCCTCTATTCTCTGATTTGGGAGCACCTTTACCTTGCTTTTGATTCGCAGATCCAAAGTCTCACTTCTTCTGTTTGAATTTTTGCTCGATCTTGGCAGCATACCAGTATGTCGTACCAAGTGAGGAGATGTTGAGGAACTCCATTTCCTCCTGAATGTATCTATGCAGACAACTACGATACTTTAGCAACAGATGTTTCTCTGAATCTTTGATACCCAACTTGGTACGCAGGGTATGGAACAGATTCATCAACTTAAGAACATCTTGAACCCTTTATTGTCGCAGCATGGTCCATTGTATGTACTTGTCCTCATAGCTCCCCATCGGATAGTATTTTTCCTTGATGGCTTCTTGAAAATAATTCCAAGTGGGTATGGCCGAGAATAGAGAGGGTTATGTCTCGTCCTTTTTCTCACAGTGGGTTTCCCACCAGTCCTTGACATGGGGGGCAGCTTTGAGGAGTGAAAAAATAATCTTCTCCCTTTCGGAAAAGTCATGAACCGATAAATATCCTTCTAATAGATTCAACCATATATCTATGACATACGCATCTATTTGAACCTCAAATATGGGAATTTCAAAATTTACTTGTACGTTAAAAGGAGTCGCACCTACAAAGTGGCTGCTGGATGCATATGCGCCACCGGTGGGCAGCCGTTGAAGGATCTCGGAAAAGTTATCCATCATCATGTTCCTTTTTTTTTTGAGGGCCTCCTTGAGCAATATTTTGATAGGATCTAATGCTCCCTCATCTTTCTTTTCGTCCCCCATGGGCGTTCGTTGGGGTTTGCAAGGCTGATCTTGCAAAGGTTCCACCAGATCGAGCCCTAACTCCTTATACCCCGACCTCGTTGGGGACATGTAAAGAAGGATCAAGAAAAAGTAGACCACTCTGATACCACTAATCTGGAATTTATGCTGTAACACAACAGAATAGACATATAACCATAAATACAAATATGCAGCGGAAATAACACTTCATTTCATTAATATCAAAGAACTGAAATTTTCTTACAAACAGAATGGAAATAAAACTAGCTAGGGCACTAGTAGCTATCTTTAAGAAGAGATGTGGTGGCTACATGCCTCTAAAATGAGTTACAATGAGGCTCAAGGGCCTATTTATTATTTGGAAACAATGGGAAATCCTAAAAATCCAAAACCCTAACCGTAGGAGATGAAGCGCCAAAACTATTTGCCCCGTTTGGGTAAATTGGTGCTTCAACTTCCTGGGGACGTAACTTTGGCATACGATCTCTGTTTCACGCGTACCATACCTCGTTATAAATATCTATCCGAGGACTACAAATTTTAAGTGAGAAACATCAATCCATGTACCCATGTTGCTCTGTGTTTTTCCAAAAAATGTCATTTAGGGCCTCAAAACGGCTCCGGAAGTTCAAGACCCGAAAAACTGCTAAAAATAGTAAGTTATGCCGAAACTGAAAAAATGAAAGAGACAATGGTGGGGCCCCAAGTGGAATAGGTGGGTGACCACCAATATCCACCTAGATCACTTAGTGCTACCTTTCTAAACAGCAAGGGGAAGCAAAGTCTAAACAGACAAGATCAATTGATCAAAATACAAAAGCAGGAATAACAAAGGCCTCCATCCTCTTCATATATAGCAAGTGAACCTCTCCTCATTGGCCCCATCCACATGTACCATCAAGCTTATGCAAGTTGTCCTCCACCAAAACTGCATTGTCCATCAAGGTGGTTCAATGTATCTAGACAACTTTGTTGACTTGGTCAAAGTTGACTGAATCAACATGTCCCCATCTGTGTTCACACCCAAGGGTGCTCAAATAAGCTGCTTATTCTTACCCGTTTTCACATTAGGAGTGTTTTTGATCCTTATAAAGAGGTTAGTGGGCCTCCCTACCAATTTATTCACCTTCTTAGTGATAAAACAACTCTAATATTCCATTTATCTTAGAGGCTAAAATTTCAGAATATTATAGTCCTCCCCTCCAAAATGTTGCTTGTCCTCAAGCAACTGTATAAGGAGAGAAAAATATTCCCCCACATCTTCTTGTGGCCTCCTCATCAAAATCCTCCACCACTTCTCAACCTGATCTGCTACAAATATGTCCTCCAAAGTGTCATCCCAAGCATGCAAAACCATATGGCTCACATCATAGAAAGGTGGAAGATGTAAGTGGAAACCTCCCTGTTGTCCAATGGCCTACTCAAGGTAGGAGTGACGATGAACATGGGAAATATTATTCCAAATGAGTGACTCCCACACCCATGCTATCATCCAAATGAAATTAGCCAATCTAGTTAGCTCAAAAATATCCTCAACCCCAGATTCATGCAATGTGTTGGGGCTGCATTGAGAGATTGGATCCTTGTAATATCCCCTTTCAGGGATATCTATAAAACACAAGCAAACTCCAACTAGAGATGGAATTGGAGGGAATTTACCAGATATTTCACCTCTGAAAATAGGGTGAGATCTGGAGGCTATCTGTTCCTTTCCAGACTCTGTCTAAGAGTATGGGGAAAACACACCAAGTGGTATAGTAATTGGGATGCTCGAGGAGAAAAATAATAGTAGTGCAAGAATACAATATCATATATATAGAACATGTAATAGATACTCAATAAATGTAGATAGAATGCTAAGCCATTTTATTATGTTCAGAAATATAAGTGAGTACAATAGGTGATCAGAGTGATGGCACCTAGACTTGCACAAGGCAAGTGAAGAAATACTCTCATAATGCTAATGGGATGGTTGCTCTATGATCTGCATCCAAACTGCTGGAAAAATACCATGTATCTGCTACTACTGGAACAAGATGAGTTTTTGGGGCTTTACCCTACTCGAAATAAGCTGAAACTCTGGAATCAACCTCTGCTCACCAAACCCAGAAAAGCCCAGAGAGTGTTTCTAGAATGGACAACCTCCGAAAATCACTCCCTTGAGGACCTACACTATCCTCTAAGGCTCTACACTGACACTGAAGGGAATCCACCAAGATAATGCCTCAAACTCTTCCAAAATCCTCCAATAGGCAAGGTAGCCCCTTGCTCAATCTCAAAGCTCAAAACCTCCAAAAGAACCCAATCCAGAGCTCCCAAAAAATGGATTGCATCCTCCCTCTCAAGACTACGCAATATATGAATGAACTGATCCTCCACAAAATCAAAACACCAATCCTCCTGCAAAATACTGATGGGACAACCTCACCCAAGAAAGCACTCGAAGTCCCCTGGGGCTGAGGGTGAGATATCCGAACAGAGACACTCGGTGCACTAAATAGTGCTGCAGACTAGCTAAACAACCAATGTGCTCAAGAAGTTGAAATGAAAAACTCAATATCATAAAAATCTTATGAGGAAATGAGGAGTCTCTTCTCCTTTTTATAATGATGGGCCTCTCTCAACCCTAGGCCCGACTATCTCCTACGTAGCCTCCATTTGGCCCATGTTTCCAACTCAACTGCGTTGTCTATGCCCATGTGGTCTAAGTGGGTCCCCCTCTACATGGTCTCTTGGCCCCCTTTGGCCCACTTAAGTTACAACGTTGAGTCTACTAGGGAGTGTACTTTATTTTAAAGTGAGTTATATCCCCCTATTACTCACTTTTATTTATATTTTAATTATAAAAGGCAAAATTAGTCAAAATTAATATTTCCAATTAATTGCTGCTAATTGGGAATATTACAATCCTCCCAAAAAAGTGGTTTCTCTCCCCATTTATGATAATTATGGGGATGATTCTGATCTTGGGCTCAAATTTCATGACCTCCAAGAGTAGCCCAAGCTACCCCATCCAACAAATAAACCATGAAGTGCCTCCTCCAAAAACTCAAGTTCTCTAAATGGCTTCTCCCACATGAAGAAGAGAGATGTAATTTGGCAATCATGGGCTGCCCATTGCTCCTCCAGGATCATGCATCATGACAAGTAGGAAGAATCATCCTCCCAGTGGGCATCTTCAACTCATATCCCACTCTCCAATCAAAGCTTCTCATGAACATAGAGATATCAGCAATACATGGAAGAGAAAACCAATAGAAACAAGTTGTCACATGACAACCAGAAAGTGGATCAAGGTCCCATACAAGGAACCAGTGCAGTGCATTCCTTGCCTAAATAAAATAAAACAAAAACAAGTGCTTTTCCAACCACTTTTTTGCTGCCACAATAATTTTACGAGATATAAGCATGAAAGTACCAAAGGGTGTCAATGGTGCACACCAAAAATCATGTGGATTTTCCCACAAACCACCAATGAGATAGTCAATCTCAATGCTACAAATGGCTTCAAGTACATCATTATACAATATGCAAGAAGAAATAATCCTCCTTGGTACAATATGTTTCTCATAAAAATACTATAAGTACAAAACATAAGGTGAATTTGTACATCCTCCTTTATGTACTTGAGGACTTGCGCTAAAATGGCTCAACTTAAAATGTTCCCTTACTCCTAATGAGTAGGAAGGTGGCTGTGACATCCTCTCCATCATCATCTAGACTATGCATCTCTCCATATGCTGAAATATGTCTTGCTGAATGCCCTCCCAAATGAACTCCTCTACCAAGGTAAGATATGCATCAAAATGCATGGAGAAGAAGTCCTCATGTGTTGCATGTAGCAACTTCTCCTTGAGACTGGAAGATCTAGTCAAGAAGACTCTTCCATAAGAATATATGACCATATCATCCACCATATATTTGTCATCTCCATCAGGGTCATCAAGAATCATGCAAGCACCAAGATCCTTGGAGTACTCTACCAAGAGTTGAGACCTCCAATATGGACCAATTATCCCAAGAGGCAGCATTTATGATCTGCAATGTGAAGCTCTCTTCATGATGTTGCCTACTAATTTGACATCCCTCATGCCAAATTCCTTCTCCAAATTGTTTTCATGCCCATCATGTAGCTTCTCATGCTAAAAAATAAGTAGTGACCTTTGGAAGTTGGCCTCCCATGAGAAGCTCTCCTCCAAAAAGAATCTCCCAATATTGGCCAAAGTAAGCATGACTGGCCTCCATCTACTCCAATGTATGGAGGATTCCTTTCTCAAAGGAAGTACCCTCTGTTTCTCCAAATCCATGGAGCAGCTCCCTTGCACCATGAAGGTGCCATCCTCCATGACTACAACAACCTCTGTCAGCACAGTACAGATAGTGAGAGTGTGTGGTGCTGAAAATGGAAGGATGTCCCCTTCTTCCCTGAGTTTATCCCTAACTCTCCATGCTACACTAGACTCCTCCAAAGTCTTCACCTCTCTAGAGTCTAAGAGGGTTGAACCAAATGGTAAGATGCCTCTAATGATCTCTAAATCCGGTGGCCTCCCAGGTGGAATGCCTCCATGTAGTGAGACATCTATGTCAAGAGTAGACTGCACATATGGTTAGGCAACCTTGCCCCTACCCTCACAGCCAAAATCAGTTTGTGTCTTCCTTGCATTAGCTTTCTGAAATACAGAAGGGTGTGTGCTTCTCATCAAGTGATGTTTCTCTTCCTCCCTACCTCCTCCTTATAGCTGCGATGTTGCATAATCATGCTGCTCATTGATTGTGCTGGGACTTCCATGTATGAGATCCTGGGGAACTTCTTGAAATGGCACAAGAAACCCTCTTGTTGGAGCATGTTCTCCTCCTTCCTCTACATGAGGCACTGGATATGCTCTAGATGTGACAGTGCAGTAACCTTCCCCCTTCTCTACATCTTTAATATGAATAGGTGGTAAGTACTCAATACTAGGATCCTTATTTGCAAAAGGACCCTTCATGCCTTCTTGTCCAAGGTTATTAAACAAATATATTTCCTTCAGCAAGGTGTCATGCAAGATATGATCTCCTCCAATAGGTTTCTGAAGTGGTTTTGAGTTTGCAGGTTTTCCCATCTTATGCAAAAGTTTCATTGGTTTGATTGTTTCATGTTTTGCATCAAATATTTCAACCAATATTTTAGTGAAAATTTCAAAATAAGAAGTATTAACATTTTCGAATAAAAATGACTCAAACATCCACCAAGTATAGGCCTTACCTTCAAAGTGCAGCGCTGCAACTCTGATGGCTTCTTCTT
Source organism: Pinus albicaulis (assembly GCA_034641835.2). NCBI lineage: Eukaryota > Viridiplantae > Streptophyta > Pinopsida > Pinales > Pinaceae > Pinus > Pinus albicaulis. The sequence goes on from CM076578.1 coordinate 1,072,236,795, forward strand.
CAAAAACTGGGTGCTACTGCAAATAAGTACACAACTCCTCCACCCAAGCTTTGGCTGAGCAAGTTGGGGATCCATCAAAGGTAGATAGAGAAAATCTATCCATGTCATGTAGCTGTCTCCTCTCCACCTTGATCTTGTAGAAATATTTGAAAGTAATATGATCTCTAAACTTATTAGTTTGAGATTCATACTTTTGCAGAAAATTTCTAAGAGTTTCCCTCTCCAACATTTCATCTTCTTTCATCTCTCTCATAGCATATCTAGGAATTTGATTGCACTGTGCATAATAGAGTGCAGATGCATGCTCACACCTATCATGTGTCAATCTAGATCTGACTCTAGATCCAAAATCCTCAAGAGATTCCATCTCTCCTCTCATCTTCTTAAGATCTTCACTGATGCACTGCATAGATTTTGGAAGAAGCTGTGTAAGTCTATCATCCCCTTTTACTCCATATAATGGAGTATTCTTTCTATTCATCTCTCCTTCTCTGGATAGCTGCATGGTTGAGTTCCATAGGCTGAGCTAAGATTGAAGCTCTGATACCACTATAATATCAAAAAATAGGGATTTTCTAAAACAATAATAATATCTTAAGATATTCCAATGTTGGATATTTAGTATATAGACTCATATGATGTGTTCAAAAACACATATCCCTCAAATTTTTGAAACAACAAAAAAGCAAGAATGTCTACACCTTCCCAAGTGGGGAAAATGCAGAAATTAGACCCTAAAAATGTTATTTATGAAGATCTAAATTTTTAATGGGTGAAATAATGTTGGGTTCCCTTATAATATGCTATTAGGCTATCACATACAAAATGGGATTAGAAATAAATCCCTTTTGATATGTTGACAAGACCTCCCGGCTTCCTGATAGCTTAAAAATAGCCAAATCCCATGACTTGAGTTATGTAGAAAAAGAATGAATCATAGATAGCATTATTTTATAAGGGTTTCTGCAGTAAAATAATGATATAACATGGATTTGGAGTTACATGGAATAATATGCCAAGAAAATAGAGATTTGACCTCCTTAGTGGATTATAAAACTAACCCGGCAAGGGTTTCATGGAACACATGTACAAGCAAGAGAAGATCTAAATATTCAGCTCAGAAAATTTAGTATTTCTGCAAAATTATAGAAATATAGCTGAATAATAAAAAATAAGGATGAGGATCCCTTCCTCTAGCTTTTCGGGGGAAGGGTTGGCCCTTTCCCTAGAAAACTAGCTCAAAAACAAGGGTCTTAACCCTCCTGCAACAACTCCACATAAAATGATGTAGTTCCTTCAAGGGACTGTGTTGTAGGAGATGAGAACCACTTTTACCTGCTGCCAAGATCTGAAATGTTCTCAGAAATCTTCCTAACTGATTTCTTAAGAGGAGGAAAGCACCTTCTACTGAGAAACAGACCCGGAAGTGGTGTAATAATCCTCCATTGCAAGACCCTGCAACTCAGAAATATTCTGCTACAGAAATAAAACTGGGGCTGAAGAATGATGCTTGGAATTGAGGCTATATGTGGAGAAATACATGAAAATCTCTCCCAAGATGCCTCTCAAGGGAAGAGGTGGGATTCCCGCTCGGGAACACCCAGTGCTACCTTGCTAAACAGCAAGGGGAATCCAAGTCTAAAAAAACAAGATCAATAGATTGAAATAAAAAATCATGAATAAAAAATGCCTCCATCCTCTTCATATATATAAATTTAACCTCTCCTCATTGGGTCCCATCCACATGTTCCATCAAGCTCATGCACGTTGTCCTCCACCAAAACTGCGTTGCCCATCAAGGTGGTTCAATATATCTAGACAGCTTTGTTGACTTGGTCAAAGTTGACTGAATCAAGATGTCCCCATCTCTGTTCACACCCAAGGGTGCTCAAATAAGCTGCTTATTCTTACCAATTTTCACATTAGGAGTGTTATTAATCCTTCTAAAGAGGTTAATGGGCCTCCCTACCTATTTATTCACCTTCCTAGTGATAAAAAAACTCTAATATTCCATTTAGCTTGGAGGCTAAAATTTTGGAATATTATAGTATGAGATTGTTACATGATCTCCATGATACACAATATATGATAGTTGGGGTTTTCAGCTTTAGGCTTTCCCATTAAAAAACTATGTTATGTGTGATTATTTTTATTGCTTCATGTGTTTGCAATTGATTTTAATTTTCGCAAAATATTAACAGTGGAAGGATTCTATATTTAGCAAGAAGATAAAATATTGTTAGATCAGGAGAATATGGATATAAAAATGCATATTTTATATAATTTCTACATGGTATCGGAGCAGTGTTAATTTTTGAATATTTCAATTGTGAAGAATTGTTGAGTTTGTGTTAGTGAACAATTCGAATTTGCTGCAGAAAATTCTTGGTGCGATAGTTGAGTATACATTGAAATGTATTTCAATGGGTTGTGATTGGAGTATGCCCTTGTTGGGAGCTCAAATTACATAGCCTGGAAGGATAGGATGGACGCGGTGTTTGAAGATACTGGACTGAAAAAGTTCATCGATAGCGATGTTCCTAAGCCGAGATCTAGCAATTCTGCACTACTTGACGCATGGAAAAAGAAGGTAGCAAAGTCAAGAAGAATTCTATTGGAAGGCGTGAAGGACCATATTGTGTCTATCCTTCACAGGAAAGCCACTCCATTTTAAATGTGGAAGGCTTTGAAAGATTTGTTCCAATGTAGCAGTGACCAGAGGAAGCTGGCACTAAAAGATAAGCTTAGAAAGATAAAAAATGGAGAAGGGCGACAGTATTCCAAAATATCTCAAGAAGTTTTTCCACTATAGGGATGAACTGGGAAGTATGGGGATTAATGTTGATGATGAAGACTTGGTGATATTCTCTCTCCTTGGGCTTCTGAAGAGTTGGCATAGCTACAAAGACTCTGTCAATGGACTGGAGAAACTACCGGGATGGGAGCGACTTTGGTCGGATCTTGTAAAGGAGGAGATAAGGTGAAGTACCAAGGATGGATCTTCATCAAAGAATGAAGATGAAGAGAATTTATCTTTGGCTACCAAAGCAAGGAAATGGAAGGGGAAAAAATTCCATCCAAAATCTGAAGCTAAAGGTAAGAAGCAGGATTTGTCCAAGGTGAAGTGTTTTCACTGTCACGAACATGGGCTTTTCGCCACTAACTTCCCACAGAAGAAGAGGAACACGAAGGTTGTTGGAGCTGCAGTGGGTTAGGCCTTAGCCTCACAATTTGAACTTGATTTCTCTTTGATCACATGCTTGGTTTCAAGCTATATGGGATCGGTGTGGTACCTTGATAGTGGTGCGTCTTTCCATATGATGGGAGACAAGGAGTTGTTTAGTGACTTGGAGGATAAGGACCTTAAAATGCATATAGAGATGAGCCACAATAGTCAATATAGTGTGATTGGAATTGGAACCATTACCTTTTAGAGGGATTCAGGTAATCCATTTATGTTGAAAGATGTTATGCATGTTCCAGGTCTGAAGAAGAACTTGGTCTGGTTGCAATTTTGGAAGACAAAGTTTATGACATTGTTTTTACCAATGGAAAATATTTCCTATGACATTAAAAAATGGGTCAAACCAATATGATAGGGATTTTAGTTAATAATCTCTACAAGCTGGAGGTAGATGGTTGCGCAGCAATGATGGGCAAAGAAGAAGAAGTGGTGAGCCGAGATGAGGGCGAATTATGGCACAGGAGATTAGGCCATCTTCACCATGGTGCTTTGAATATTTTGCAACATATTTCTACTAGAATTCCCAAGGGTAATCTTTCACAGTCAGATCATTGCAAGGGATGTAATATGGGTAATTTTGTGAATACCACCTTTCATGAGGAGGAGAACCATGCTTCGGTGATCCTGGAGAGAATTCACACAGACATGTGTGGACCTTTCTCGGTTTCTTCAACAACAAAACACAGGTATTATGTTATATTTGTTGATGAATATTATCATAGATGCTATATCTTCCTCATGAAGAAGAAGAGTAAAATATTCTCAAATTTTTGTGAGTTTAAAGCATTGGTGGAGAAGGATTCGAGGAAGTAAGTGAAGGCTCTATAGAGCGATAATGGTGGTGAATATATCTCTGGAGAATTCAAAGAATTCTATAGCAAAGAATGAATTCAAAGAGAACTCATAGTGCCTCATAACCCACAACAGAATGGGGTCATGGAGAGGAAGAATAGGACGATCTTGGGTGTTGCACAAGCTATGCTGCATGACCAGGGCCTACCGATGCACTTGTGGGCAGAAGCATGCATCACTGTGGTTTATGTGAAAAAAACTGTCCTCATAGAGTACTTGGCATGAGTACACCTAAAGAAGACTTTACTGGTAAGAAGCCTGATATTTCTCATTTGAATATTTTTGGCTCATCTGTTTACATTCATGTGACAAAGGATTCCAGGAAGAAGATGGAGCCAACTATAGAAGTTGGGATATTTTTGGGGTACACAGAAACACCCCATAATTATCATGTGTATTTTCTAGATAGTGAGATGAATGTGGTGCAACGGGATATAAAATTCAATGAGGTGAAAGCCATGAAGTTGTCACTTGAGAGGGAGCTACACTTGCATGTAGAGGAGGAACTTCTTGTTCCCAAAGATGAGCCTATAGATGTGGATCAACCATAGGAGGAGATTCATGGAGTGGAGGAGTCCATGTAGAACCAAACATCAGACAAGGCAAAAAGCGTACCACAGAAGCTAAGAGAATAAAGCTTGATGTGGCACAGAATGCAGGAGTCCCTACATCACTAGGAAGACATAGATAGTCACCTAACTGATTTACTGGATACATGGCTCTCATGAGCAAGTGTATCATGACAGAGCCATCTTATTTTGAAGAAGTAGTGCAGGAGCCCGCATGGGTAGATGCCATGGTGGAGGAGTATGAATCCATTGTCAGAAACAGTGCTTGGGAGATTGTTCCAAGGCCGGTGGGTAAATGAGTTGTATGATCAAGATGGATCTACAAGGTAAAGCAAGTTTCTGATGGGAGCGTCAAGAATTATAAGGCAAGATTTGTTTCTCGGAGCTTCTCACAGATCGATGGGATTGATTATGAAGAAACCTTTGCACCTATCGCATGGTATTCTTCCATAAGGACCATCCTTTCTCTCTTAGCACAGATGGGTTGGCACATTCATCAGATAGATGTGAAGACTGAGTTCCTTACTAGGATCATTGAGGAAAAAGTGTACATTGATCATCGTGAAGGATTTGAGATCTTCAGCAGCGAGTCGCATGTGTTCAGGCTCGAAAGAGCGTGGTATGGGATGAAACAAGAACCTCGTTCTTGGTACACACAGATCGACAATTATTTCACTGGACTTGGCTTCACCAAGAGTGAGGCAGATGCAAACATGTACCAAATTGTGGTGGACGGTAAGCTTTTAATCATTTTTCTTTATTTTGATGATTTAATACTAACGGGTGATGAGCAGTTGATACACTCATGCAAGGCAGATCTTGCAAAGGAGCTTGAGATGAAGGATTTGGGCCTCTTTCATTATTTCCTTGGATTGGAAATATGGCAGCGGGAAGGTGAACTATTCGTGTCTCAAGGCAAGTATGCTCGGGAGATTCTTGAGAAGTTTCACATGCAAGGCTGCAAGCCTATAAACACTCCTCTTCCAGGAAATTGGAGGAAAGAGGATGCTACATCGACAGAGGTAGTGGATGCCATTGTTTATGGACAGTTGGTGGGTTTGCTCATGTATTTAGTTAATACAAGACCAGACATATGCTATATGGTGAACCCGCTTTCACAAGCGATGGTTAATCCTACCAGGCTCTTTTGGAAGGCAGGTAAGCATGTCTTGAGGTATCTCAAGGGCACATCTGATTATGGCTTATGGTAAAGACAGACAGATGAGGTGAAGTTGCATGGCTTCATAGATGTAGATTGGGCACGCAGACCAACGGAAAAAAAGAACACATCAGGAGGGATTTTCAGTATCGTATCTACAACAATTTCTTGGTACAACAGGAAACAAAGATCCGTGGCACTCATTTCAACGGAAGAAGAATACATGGTAGCAAGTCAAGTTGCATGTGAGGCTATCTAGATGAGGGAGATCCTGGTTGGTTTGTTTGGTTCACATTTATATCCTATAGCGATACATTATGATAATCAGATTTGCATTAAAATCTTGATTAATCATGTGTTTCATGATAGATCTAAACATATTGATATCCATTATCATCATATCAGAGATTATGTGCAGCGGAAGATCATGTTGCTTCAGTACATTCCTATGGAAGACTAGGATGCAGATATTCTAATGAAGGTGCTCACCAGGAGAAAATTTGAATACCATAGAGGCAGGATTGGGGTGAAGGATAATCCCTATCTTGTTGAGAGGAAGTGTTGAGATTCAACAATATTATGAGTTTAGTGAAAATCAGTCACCTTCACTAAGTGGGCCCATAGGCTATTTTAGGTGTAAGTCTATTTTTAGACTATGTCTATTTTTAGACATGGTGATCATATTTCAGAAGTTGCAGGATGCTATTTGTGGATATTATTTGTTAAAAAGTGGTTGACAAATTATTTTAGAATATTGGTTAAGTCTAACAGGATCACCATCTAAAATAGTGTCGTACACATACTTTAATAATAATCACCTAAACATCAACTTATTCTCTTGGAGCACTTAATTTCAGTATACAGTTTTTTCAAATCAGTGGGCTGAAGGAATTACACAATTCCTAGGGTTTACTGCTGGTTCATGCATGGAGGACTCAGTTAGAACTGAAGTGGCAAAGTTATGACATAGTTGGAAGAGTAGCTCATGGAGTTTTTATTCAGTTTAACTCAGTTAATGGAGTTAAACTTAGTTGAGCTAGTTGTATCTAGTCTAACTGAATGATACACTAGTGAAAGTGGAGTGAATCAATCAGTTAATTAATTCACAAATAATAACTCATTAATCAACTGAACAAATACAACAGTTAGCTATAGTGCATGTCAGTTCTGGTGGAGACCCAGTGGAGAGGTAGGTGAAAGGGAAAGATGGACTATCTGTTGTGACTATAGTGATGCATTGATTGCACCCCACACACATTGGAGTTACCAATGAGGATTTTGTTGTCGAGGAAAGGTAGATTTGAATTCATTTAGAGGTCTTCTTCAGCAGGGATTTCACAATGGAGGCAGGCTATCAGATGGAAAGAAATCAGTGCATGGATTTGCATATTTCTTCTTATTAGTGTGTGACGATTGATTGTACTGAGAGCTTGATGTACTAAGCTTTGTATGAGATTCTTAGATGATCTCCATGATACATAATATATGATAGTTGGGGTTTTCAGCTTCAGGATTTCCTGTTAAACAACTGTGTTATGTGCAATTGTTTTTATTGTTTCATGTGCTTGCAATTGATTTTTATTTCTGCAAAAAATTAACAGTGGAAGGATTTTATATTTAGCAAGAAGATAAAATATTGTTAGATCAGGAGAATCTAGATATATACATGCATCTTGTATATAATTTCTACTCCAGGAAGCCCTCGTGCAGAGATGAAATGCCCCTGCAACTGTAGATGGCCTTGCAGGAATTCGATAAATGGTCTATAGACTTTGTGGGACCATTAAATCCCCTAGGAAAGAATACTAGCACACGTTACATCATTAATGCCATATATTATGTAACTAGATGGGGGAGGCAAAGGTTGTTAAGGATTGTACTGCAAATACTGTTGCACATTTCATCTTTGAGCATATTTTGACCAAGTTTGGCTACCGGAAGATCTTAATGAGTGATAGAGGTACACATTTAGTTAATGAAACTATTGAAGCTTTGACAAAATAATTTCAAATCCATCATGCAAAAATCACCCCATATCACCCACAAGCTAATGGCGTAGTAGAGGCTTTCAAAAAAATATTGGAGAATGTGCTAAATAAGGTTTGTAATGCCAATCAAAATGACTACATGCATGAATATTACTGGGAAGACTCCCTTCAGGATGGTCTATGGACAAGAGGCCATCATGCCCATGGCATATATTTTCCCTAGCTTGGGCATTGTGGCTTTCACCAATATGGTGGAACCTGACATCATGGAGGAACACCTCGCGCATTTGGTTTCCTTGGAAGAAGATTAGTTTATTGCTAACTTTCATCAACAAGTATAGAAGGCACGAGAAAAATCTTAGGATGACCGACAGATCCGATAGGAAGTGTTTAAGGAAGAAGATTTGGTTTTGCTCTATCATAGTTAATTTGCGCACCACCCAAGGAAGTTCTGTAAGAACTGGTTGGGAATGTATATAGTAAAATAGATTACATATGGTGGTGCAGTATGCTTAGCCATGCTAGGCGGAGACTACCTTCCTGGGTACGTTAATGGAAGTCATCTGAAACCCTACAGGAAAAACCTGGTGCCTACCAAATGACTATATGGTCGAAGTATCGGCATTGAAGGATCTGCATGTGCTATGAGGAGAAGGTGTAGATAGGTGCAACAAAGGCACAGGGATAGCACACAAATATAAAAACTAACTGTTGGAACAGTAAAACTGGGTGGAAAAATGATTTTACTGTTGGATGGAGAGGGTGTTTGGCAATTAACGCAGCGATCTGGCAGGATTTGTTTACTCTTTCCTCGATTGTAAGTCGCATTTAATGATAATCTGATCATTTTTACTGATGGTGGCCTATAAAACGAGGGGCGCAAGTCTTAATCAGTTCCTTTTCTCTCTAAATATCTCATTATTTGTGCCCTATTGCGATTTTTGTGCTTCTTGTGACTGCATAATCTATATTTCTGGGCGAGGAACCCCTTCAGAAAAAATCAATCTTGAGTATGTATTTTGGGCAAGGATGGCTGCTATTAACCCCACAGATTTACCACCCATTACTGCCTCTACTGAGTCAGGTTCCAAAGAAGTCTTTGAAGTTACCCCTGAAGTCGAAGAGGTTGTGTCCACGTCAGCCAAAGGAAAGGGAAAGGGGAATGAAAAAGGAAAAGATGAAGAAAAAGGAAAAGGGAAATGGAAAAGCCATGAACTAGGCTTCGGCTAAGCAATGCACCTCCCCTACGATCATGCACTCTCCCCAGCAAGTGCCCCAGGTGCACTCCCCCAATCCCTGAAAGCACCCCATGATGGCCCAAGAGGAGGCGCTGCTGGTAGCTCCGCTCTCATGGCTATCAGCTTATGTTAAGTTGCGCAATATGATGGTGCACATGCCTAAGAATGTGGATGTGGTCCGCGAGTATCTCCATATTCCTCTCATTCCACAAGAAATCCCTCTCATTGGAGAGATATTTGGCCACATCCTTGCCATCAAATTTTATGATCATGATCTGCCTAATGAGGAGACCTTTATGTATTTGGCCCTAGAGATCTATTTAGAGCAGGTTGTAGATGATGACATGCCAAAAGTGGAGCTGATTCCTTGGGTTTGAGGGCTGCAGGCCTCAGTGATTTTGAACATGTTGTGTATCCGCTACTTTGGGCGATATTCTATCACTAGTCTGGTCATGCGAAAGTTGCTCACCTTAATCCATGATGGCTACTTATGGATTCAAGGCTAGAGCCATCTTGATGCTACCCTCATTCATAAGATCACTGGCTTGCCCATGAACGGGCCCCATCCCATCAAAGGGTTTCGGAAGAAGAATGAGCAGAAGGTGGATGACAATGTCAGAGAAAGATACAATGTGGACTGCGACAAACAAGGGTTCTTGGTTAAGAGAATCATTGACCCTGGGGTGCGCATGGGCACTCTTTTGCTTGGCTATAAGCTGGTGTGAAAATGTAGGTCATCAGTTGTCCATGCATACATCCTCCAGCTGGAAGGGAAATGAGACAAGGGGGTCTAATACAATTGGTCCCAAAACCTGAGTGAATAATTCTTAGATAACGTGCACGAGGCGCAGGACCTGGGTAAACCTTTCTTCTACTCTTGGTTGTTAATGTTCATCACCCTAGTCATGTGGGAGATGTTTTGAGGATGTATTGCTCCCTAAAATAGAGCCCGACATATGTGAAGGAGCGCATTATGTGAATCTGTGGGACTCCAAGGACCTGCAACGCATTATGGAAAACAAAGTAATATGGGTGTTGTTTGAAGGTTTGCTGGCGGCAATGATAAATTACAAGCCACAGTTTTCGCCAGAAATATATGAAAAATATAAGAGCATTGCCGAATTCCATGTCACCATGAACAATTTTTAAATTTGGGCATGCAAGGACCCAACATGGTACAATCTGTTGTACATGGTCACCGAGGTAGAAGTAGACCAAGTCATTTCAACCTGGACGCCTGAATGGAAGATAGGCCTAAAATCCACTACTTCGGTCACAACAGGCACATCTGACAAAGATGTAGCACCAAAAGATATTGTTCCACCGAGTACATCGAAGGAAACTGAGCTGTAATCTAGTGATAAAGTGACCACCAAGGATACCCCCAAAGACACCACTAAGGGCACGGAGCAAGAACTGCACCATGATATTGAGATGGGAGGAGCTGGTGGGGAGGGTGTGGATCCCCCATGAGGAATAAACTGCACTGGTGAGCCTGCCAAAGGTCAGTGCAAGAAACAAAAGGGTGAAAGTCTGGGGGAGATGCGGAGGTCGCCTTCACTAAGGAGGACTTGGAGAAGATAGCAGACACAGTCACCACCTCATCAGAAGAAATATGGAACACCTTGGAAGATCAACGCAAGGCCATGGTGGAGGCCTTAAATTCCGGTTTACATGTATTATAGCTAAAATCAGACACATTATAAGTGAGTGTGAACCAGGCGATGTTGATTAAATCGATCTTGCCAGCAACAACCATGATTGCCACAACTGAAAGCATGATTTTCCCCTTCCCAGGCACGACCATGATCGTAGAGCCACTAGCCTTGTGCACATAGGTCCAAGCATGCATAGAGGTTTGCCTCGAACTTGCATGGATAACAGTGGGTAGCTACATGCTCTCCACTCATTCATCTCTACTGAGCTACAAATCAGGGGAGTGTGTGCGTAGTAGTAACTAAGCGAGTCAGAACAAACAACCGTGACAAAGGCAACATAATCCACCCAAGCACAAGTAGTGAAAAAAGCAGAGGTTGAGCAATAAGCTAAGTTGGAACATCTGATTGACTGAATATGCGGTGAGCTCCCTGAAGTCTTCATTCCTACATCTACTGTGCCTCAGGAGAAAATTGAGAGCTTCGTTACTGCCTTGAAGGCTTCCAGGAGCAGGGTGCATACGGTCAAAGCTAATTTTGAGAAATAGATTGTTGTGCTATAGGAGAAGTTGCAGCCTAAGACCCCTCTAGAGGTGCGAGCCTAGTGAGTTTCATTGGTTAAGGAAGCCATCATAAGTGTTTCGGAAAAAATCTCAAAATTCTCTGAGTTTTTGGATACTTCTATGGAGTTATGGTCCAAAATGTAGTGTGATCCACTTCTCCGAAAATTCACTCAAGAGCTGTGCCACAAAGAGCAGAAATTTTATCAGCTGGAACTCACCATGCCCACCCTTGTTTCAGCATAGAAACTGTCACATCTTTGCACCATTCATGTCCTCATATGAAATCGAGGAACTTCGACATAAGAAAAAATTACTCAACAATCATATTAATCCCTAGGTATATGAAGCGATGAAGCTCTCATGGGACCTGGACGTTGCGGTTAAGAATTTGAATCATACATTGGACAGTGTCACCTTGGCTACTGAGGGGCTGACTTCGTAAAATTTGGTTGAGATCGTACAGAATGCAACTACACCGAGCGAGGGCACCCTTCCACCCTTTTCTACTACCATCGAACAACTCTGGAACAAGATGAAGACCCCATTGTCGCTATGACTCGGGACGAGTCACAAGATTGTGTTGGGGGCTTGTTGGAGCGGGGTCCCCTGAATGAAATTTTGATATAATTTTGTAAGATTTTGAGTATTCTGGTCATGCGTAGCACAATTTAAGGTGTTTTTTGGGGGGTAAATGTCCCTCATGTGTTTTAATTGGCAAAAAGGGTAGATCCAGGGGTCATAAACCACAGTTTGTGAACCTTAGTATAATGTAGGCTAAAAGTATAATTAAGAGTCTAGGATGATTCGAAGAGTCATTCTTTTGATAAGATTATGGTACGTTGTTAAGGATAGATATGTTCTGAAGATTTTTTGCAAACCTGTCTAGGTAAGGGCTCCTACTGGCTGTGTGCGCGAAGACGTAAGTCCCGCTGTGTGCGGACCCTGCTGGCTATGTGCACGGCCTGGTGAAAGAATTTGTAAGAATATGAAGTATTGATAAATAGAAGGACGTTTTGCTGATATCCATTGTCTCTGTGACATGTTATGTTGCATGGTATTTCCCTGTTATTTTTGTGATGTTGAATACTGATAGCTAATTGATTGCGCATGTGGATGTGATGCTTTTAAGAGTAATGAATGCATAGATCTGGTGATGTTTAGTCATATGGCTCATGTTAATTGATTACATTATAATTTACAAACTTTTCACAAGTTAATATGTTATGTATATTTCTAAGGGTTTCAGGTTAGGGATTCTCAGCGCATGCCTGTTTAGATCTAAAGGTGCCCACTTCATTAAATCTCTCTCTCTCAGGGTGCAGAAACTTGGTTCCAGCACCGTCCCATACTACTTTGGGTGAGGCCTTGACCTACGCAAGTAGGCCATTTCAGAAAGGGCCAATAGTACAAGGGTTTTTTGGTTAACCTCAAGTCTCAAGTTGGCTCAAGACCCCTCAAACCAACAAGGAGGTTGGATCTACTAGTCATTATTTGGTCTTTGTAAAATTTGATGTTGAAAATGTTTTCTATACTACCTTTGTGGTATGTTACCAACTGGTTGGGTTAATTTGGTTTGAGCTTCCATTCTAGAGATTCTATTAGATATATTTATAAGTAGATAATATTTTTCATCAATTTTATTCTCTTCATCTTTAATTTTCTATGATGATGCACCTTCTTCTCTAACTTTCATCCTCTTTTCAACCTTTTCAACTTTTGATTTCAATTACTAGATGATGACATATTGGCTTCAACTTCTATTGCATTAGTCTGCATATTTTCTAAAGTTTCAAATTTTCTTTCTCTAAGAATTACAACAAAATCATCTTCAAATGTTTTAGAGAATCTAACTTTGGCAGTAGTAACTAGAGGTTTTTAGTTTGGGGGAATTTTATTATAAAGTTTGTTGAATCTCTTAATGAAATCAGCAATATGTTAATTTGGTTTTGTTTTCAAGTCTTCAAACTTTGTTAAATAGTAAACATCATCTTTCTTAATTCCCCATTGATTTTTGAAACTATTTATTATTTCAACCCATGAATTGATATAATTTTCTTGTAATTGTCTAAACCATATTCAAACATTTCCCTCTAATGATTGCAAAAAGAGTCTAGTATTAACATATTAATTTTTACTATTCAGTTTTTAAGAAAAATATAAAAATATAGCTAAGTGATCTTAAACAGATGGCCTTGTTTCTCCATTGAATCTGGGTAAATATTTCAGATACCCATTAGGAAAAGGATGCAGTTGAGATGTTGGAGGAAGAACTAGTGTTGCATAACAAGATTGGTCGAAAACCATCCATTAAATGTGGTGATTAGGGTGAACATGAAGATTAAGATGAGGAATCCGGGGCCTCTAAAGGCAATCAGGGGCAAGCAGGGGCAGGAGGAATATTTCAAAATTCTCAGGGGGCAGTATGTCGTTTCTACGCCTACGAGTTGGGCCATGCTACTAACAATGAAGCTGAACTGACGGTGGTTCATCAAGGTATTATTATTGCAATCCGAGAAAAATATCACAAAATTATAGTGGAAGGAGACTCAACCCTGGTCACTGGAATTCTTTGCAAATTGCAGCAAGGAACATCCTGGGAGAAAATTTCGCAAAGTTGGAGGACAACAACTCTTATTCAAGAAATCAGCCATTTGATGAAGTGGATCCAATACCTAGTACCAAAACATATCAGGCGAAAAGGAAATGTAGCTGCAGATTATCTTTCAAATTGGGGATGTAATCAGAGAGAGCGATCAATAGATGCTTGCCCCACAGATGCAATCTGGGAGGTGGAGCTTGTTAGGTCCCTATAGTACTAGTATAGTCCCTTATTGTTGTTAGTGTAACCCCCTTATTGTTATTATTGTACCCTTGTAACCCCCATTTTGTTATTATTTTTCCCTTAAATTATTATTGTTAGGTCGGCTAGGATTACATTGTGGCCCACTAGGATTACATTATGGCCCCATGGACTCCTATATATAGAAAGGAGGTTTTGTAAATTGTATCATCCAAGAATTTTTCATTTATGTAATGTATTGCAGGTTTCCCCCTCGAAGTGGCTTATTTCTAAGGCGTTCATATCTCTTTTCTTCTATTTTTGGAGCTGGTTACACAACATTTGGTATCAGAGCTTGGGATTCTAGGGTTTCGCTGCTCCAAACAGGTCATCGTGGCATTTTCGCTATAAATGTTTTTCTACGAAGTTTCAGAAGTGGAAATTTTTAGGGTGTGAAGCTGAAATCCTGAGGAATATTTTCTAAAAATTTCAGAGCTTAGTTCGCAATAGTTTCGGAGATATCATATGTGGAAGTTAGGTCTTTTTTCAAGCTCCTAAACAGGTCATCGTGGAATTTTCGCTATAAATGTTTTTCTACGAAGGCTCAGAATCTGAAATTCATATGGTGCGAAGCTAAAATCCTGGGGAAATTCGTCAAAAAATTTCAGAGCTTGGTTTGCAATATTTTTGGAGATATGATCTGTGGAAGGTAGTGCTTTTGCAGGCTCCTGAATTGCATCTCAAAGAGGTGATCGTGGGAAAAGTTCAATAACTCTCTCTATGGGCAGTGGATTTGAGTGCCGTAAAAATTGGTCGCAAGTACACATATTTTAGTTTCTTGGCTATCAATTTCAGAGACAAAAGACGAAACAGTGACACGTGGCAAGTCCTACAAGTGTGCTCTACTGAACCAGTCCAGAATTAGGTCATTGTGGGAGATTGGACACAACTTTGTCTTGGGGAATCCAAATTAGATCAGACCTGTGGAATTTGAAAGAAGCTTCAGAGGGCTACTACAGAGATGAATTTTAGATATTTAAGATTTTCAATTACAGAGATAATTCAATTTCAATATCGAGCTCCACAAAGCAAGTAAAAGGTATCAATATTGGATTCTAAAATGGCGCCTAAAAAGAATTCAACACCCATTAAGCCTTCAGAAGGCTCTACCATGAATCATGAAGATGAAGAATTGCAACATGATCTATCAAAATTACAAGAGCAAGTGCAACAACAAATTTCTCTCTCGCAAAGAACAACAAAAAATGAAATGGAAGTTTTGAAGAAAGGCATGGAAACTAAGATGGATGGTTTGAAGAAAGGCGTGGAAGCTAAGATGAATGGTTTGGAATCTAAGATGTATGGCATGGTAGTGGGCATGGAATCTAATATTGATGACATGGAAGCTAAGATGAATGGTTTGGAAGCTAAGATGTATGGCATGGAAGTGGGCATGGAATCTAATATTGATGACATGGAAGCTAAGATCGATGAGAAAATGGAAAACATGAAGAATTTTCCAAAAGCAGACATGGAAGGTTTGACAAATTTTATACAAGAAAGGTTTCCTAATGGTGAAAAGATAGTAGAAGAACCTCATGATGAGAACAAAATAAATGTTAATTGTGATTTCATAAACTCTAATGTTTGCGGGAAGAACCACCATATTCCAAAGATGGATATGAGGAAGTTTGATGGAAAGGATCCTGTAACATGGATACTACAGATGGAGCAATATTTTGATCTCCATAATGTGCAAAACACACAAAAGGTACGCATTGCAACTTTACATTTAGAAAAAATACATTTGTATGGTATCGATGGCTTTGCTCCCGTAAAAAAATTGTCACTTGGTCAATTTTTACGGAAGAAATGATAGCACATTATGAGGATACAAAGAGCAACAACTTCTTTAGCCAATTGATAAATCTCAAACAAAAGGGTTTAGTGGGGCAGCACATTGAGGACTTCCAAAAATTGAATATAAGGGTAACTAATATTCCATAGGAACACAGGATTGATCTCTTCATAGGCACTTTAAAGGATAACATCCAACATGAAGTTCGCGTTTTGGAACCTGATTCATTGGAGAAGGCATTCAGTTTGGCAAGAAAAGTTGAATGTAAAATTATGGCGACAAGGAAGCCTACCACTCAATTCTATAAAGAAGGAAGTGTTGCTACGCCTAGATTTCCACAACCTACAAGGTTGACACCACAACAATTGGAAGAAAAAAGAGCAAAAGGGCTTTGCTACATTTGTGATAGCAAATACACTAAAGGTCATAAGTGTGCTGAAAAGAAATTATTTTACATAGATTGTGAAGAAGAAGAAGAAAATGAAAAAGAAGAGGATATACACCAGGAACCAGCCATAGAAGAGGAAGAAATGAATCCAACCATATCATGTAATGCACCGGCCGGAATTACCACTCCTCAAACTCTCAAGATAGTAGGACAGATCAAGAAGAAAAGGGTAATAGTGTTGATTGATTCAGGTAGCACCCATAATTTTATTCATTGTAAGGTAGCCAAGGAATTAAATTGTTTCCTATACCCAGCACCAGAATGTCAAATGATGGTTGCAAATGGAGGAACTATAAATTGCTCTGGGAAATGCCATAATATCAAGCTAACCATGGGGGAATATGTATTGACTAGTCCAATGCTTTCCATTCCTATGGGAGGTGCCGATGTTGTACTAGGAGTACAATGGTTACAATCTTTGGGGACGGTAGCTTTTAATTTTCAAGAACTTTTCTTGAAATTTTTTTCAGAAGGAAAGGAAGCCGAATTACGGGGTATTGCGGGGAAGCCAGGAAGGATAATAAGCTCTAATGTCATGAAAAAGCTTCTAAAGAAAGAACAGCGAGGCGTAATTGCACAATTATGCTCACTAGAAGTTCCAACATCAAAATCATCTATTTCTGCAGATCTCCAACAAGTCCTGGACAATCATTCCAAGGTGTTTGAAACTCCCAAAGGACTCCCACCTATTCGTGATCATGATCATGCTATTCATTTGATTCCAGGAAGTGTTCCTCCAAACATCAGGCCTTATAGATATCCTTACTTCGAAAAGAGTGAAATTGAACGTATGATTGCAGAAATGTTAGAGGCGGGTATAATTCAACCTAGTCAAAGTTCTTTCTCTGCTCCTATAGTATTGGTACACAAGAAGGATGGATCATGGCGAATGTGTTCGGATTATAGGGAGCTCAATAAGCTCACCATTAAAGACAAATTTCCCATTCCTGTGATTGATGAACTATTGGATGAATTACATGGAGCAATTTATTTTACCAAGTTGGATCTTCGTTCAGGATATCATCAAATTAGAATGAAGACTGAAGATATTCCAAAAACAACATTTTGAACTCATGAGGGTCATTATGAATTTTTGGTCATGACTTTTGGCCTTACCAATGCACCTTCTACATTTCAAGGGTTGATGAATTCCATTTTCAAACCCTTCCTTAGAAAATTTGTGCTAGTATTTTTGATGATATACTAATCTACAGCAGGTCTTGGAAGGATCATGTTGAACATGTTGACAGGGTGCTCAAACTATTGCAGGAGAAACAATTATATGCAAAAACATCCAAATTTTTCTTTGAGTACAAGAGGTGGAATATCTGGGTCATATTATATCTCACGAGGGTGTTAAAGTAGACCCTAACAAAATTAAAGCCATTAAGGAATGGAAAGTCCCCAAGACAATAAAGCAATTGCAAGGATTTCTCGGGTTAACAGGCTATTATCGCAAGTTTGTTAAGAATTATGGGAGAATAGCAGCACCTCTAACAACATTATTGAAGAAAGATGCATTCTCATGGACTCCTGAAGCAACTAAGGCCTTTGAACATCTTAAAGAGGCAATGTGCCTAGCACCGGTCTTAGCTACGCCAGACTTCACAAAAACCTTTATTGTGGAATGTGATGCCTCAGGAAATGGAATTGGTGTTGTTTTAATGCAGGAAGGAAGATCCATTGCTTTTGAAAGTCATCCAATCAAAGGAAAGTATTTACAGAAACCTATTTATGAGAAGGAAATGTTAGCAATACTGCATGCACTAAAGAAATGGCGAACTTACGTAATGGGAAGACACTTCAAGGTAAAAACTGATCATGATAGTCTTAAACACTTTTTGGAACAAATACTATCTTTAGAAGAGCAGCAAAAATGGGTCACAAAGATGTTGAGTTATGACTTTGAAATAATCTACAAAAAAGGAAAGCTTAATGTTGTTGCAGATGCACTCTCAAGAAAGAATGAAGAGGTGGAAGCATTGCTTTGTGCCATTTCTATTATCCAACCAGATTGGATAACCGAAGCAAGAGATGAATGGAAGAAGGACAAAGATGTATGGACACTCATTCAAAAGTTGCAGCAAGATCCTAGTACATCCGATACATTTAGTTGGAAAAATGATTCCTTATGGTACAAAGATCGCTTATATCTTTGTAAGAATTCCCAACTAAAACAAAAGATTCTTCTGAAATTTCACACTTCTCCTTTAGGAGGACACTCAGGATTTTTAAAAACTTACCACAGGGTGAAGAAATATTTTTTTTGGGATGGCCTTAAATCTGATATTCAAAATTTTGTGGCAGAATGTCTCGTTTGCCAGCAGAATAAAGTGGAGACAATCAAGATCTCGGGACTTCTACAACCTTTATCCATTCCAAGTCAACATTGGGAGGAGATTTCAATGGATTTTATCACAGGTTTACCGAAGTCCGAAGGCGAGAATGTCATCATGGTGGTAGTTGATAGACTTACCAAGTATGCACACTTTTGTGCATTATCTCATCCATTTAAAGCAAGTACAATTGCTACTACATTTGTGGATAGAATTCAAAAGCTACATGGAAGCCCAAGGGTTATTGTGAGTGACAGAGATCCCATTTTTACGGGAAATTTTTGGACGGAGTTATTTTCTTGTTTGGGTACTCAATTAGCTCATAGCTCATCTTATCATCCTCAATCTGATGGTCAAACAGAGATAGTAAATAAATGTTTGGAAGGATATCTTCGTTGTTTTGTATCCGATAAACAAACACAATGGGTCAAGTGGTTACCTCTCGCTGAATGGTGGTATAACACTTCCTTCCATACTGCAGCAAAAATGACCCCATTTATGGCACTCTATGGATATCATCCACCATCGATCACATCATCTTTAAGGGAAAATTCGAAGGTTCAAGCAGTGGAAGATCACATCGAGCATCAGCAAGAAGTTCTCCAACTCTTAAAGGATAACCCGAATTTGGCACAAAATCGAATGAAACAACAGGCAGATCAACATCGCAGCGAGAGAAGTTTTGATGTAGGAGATTGGGTATTTTTACGGCTACAAACATATAAACAAATGTCCCTCAAGCAAGCTAAGAAGGATAATAAATTATCGCCAAAGTACTATGGTCCTTACAAGGTGTTGCAAAAGATTGGTACTATGGCATACAAATTGGAGCTTCTTGCTTCTTCACAAGTGCATCCAATTTTCCATGTTTCATGCTTAAAGAAGGTTATAGGTGAAAATCTTCCAGTTCAAACAATATTGCTAGAACTTGATGAGGAAGGAAAAATCATATTGGAACCTGAAGCAGTCACGGAAACAAGAACTCAATAGCTACGAAATCGATCAATTTCAGAGTATCTCATCAAGTGGAAGAACTTACCCACTGAAGATTCTACATGGGAGGATGAGAATTTTATACAAAAGCACCTGGAGCTACTCAAGCGTTGAGGACAACACTTTTTTGAAGGAGAGGGGCATGTTAGGTCCCTATATCACTAGTATAGTCCCTTATTATTGTTAGTGTAACCCCCTTATTGTTATTATTGTACCCTTGTAACCCCCATTTTGTTATTATTGTTCCCTTAAATTATTATTGTTAGGTCGGCTAAGATTACATTGTGGCCCACTAGGATTACATTATGGCCCCATGGACTCCTATATATAGAAAGGAGGTTTTGTAAATTGTATCATCCAATAATTGTTCATTTATGTAATGTATTGGAGGTTGCCCCCGCAAAGTGGCTTATTTCTAAGGCGTTCATATCTCTTTTCTTCTATTTTTGGAGCTGGTTACACAATAGAGCTACACTCTCTCCAACTGATAGTAAACAAGGATCTATAGCCCCCCGATCGGGTGAGAACTTGGCACCTCATAGCCCATTATTGTAATGCGATGGCGGTGATTTTCCTCTCCATGCAAGAAAAAACCATAATGATACATAGGGATCATAGCTTATGGCATGATAAGAGTGAGCAATTTTTAATGATCAAGTGTGATGGACAGCCTGTGCTGTCAGAAGGAAGATGGCAAGGTTCATGCATGGTAAGTTCTCTTTCACCCTCCCTTCAAGCGGTAATGCTCTGCTTTTTGCATGCAATCGCTTCGAAGTGGCAGAGGAGGAAGACTGGAAACGCTAATCCTTTCAGTAATTCGGATAGACCCTGGTATGTATACAACCTTCACCTTTCCCTGCATATGGAAGCAAATGCTCTGGATTGGAACTGTAAGTTTTATAAAATGGTAGAGTATTGTGTTAATAACATTTGTAATTATGAACTGGCCATCCATCAGCGGGTAAGGCCCTGCTTTCATGACCCCTGCCACCCTCTGTATTCTACCTTAACCTGTCGTAGAGTTTCTTCAATTCATCGAGATAACAGTGTCACCTTCATTCAATTTGTTACCTGCTGTGTGAAGGGGAAAGGTAGGGTTAATGTGGGCAATGTTACCCACAGGGTTCTATCTAGGGTAGATTTTCTTTTGCGACATGCTCAGTATGGTTTACACTCTGTTTTAGAATTGAATCCTTCACCCCACTGGAACATGCATAGTCAAGTCAGTTTTCACCATCATGTGTGTTGGTTGGGCGAAAGTTGTAATATCATTCATTTCTTTGCTTTGCCGGCGACCCTTGCCATGTATCTTTGTGCTCTGTTAAATATTTTGCGGACCCTTTACTTATGTTCTGATTTTTGGTTAATAGATAGCCTCCCGGCCTGTATTGAGACGAATAGGGGGTATATTTTTGGTATTCTACTCAGCCCCAGCAACGAAAGGCTTAAAAATCAGATCAATTTTCTTTGGTTAAATTACTACAGCGAGCATAGTCCGACCCATTATGGCCATGAGAGAAAGGCAATCTGGCCTTATGATGGAAATCAGACCCTTACTAAACCCTGCTGTATATCTCTGTCACAGTATCGGATTCTGCTGAGTATGGGGAAACAACTCTCAACTTCTCAGACTTTGAAAGGGAAGCAGCCTATTCAGCCAGAGCCACTGCCGAAGAAAAAAGGTAGGAAATACAAACAAGAGCTCATAGAAAACTTAGCAGACAGCTATGTTACAGGGAACTCCTCCAAGACTCGTGAGGAAATCCGAGGATGGGAGAGAGAGATCCAAACTGAACCAAAAGACAATGTAACTGAAGCATAAATTCTCGACTTCATCACTGTCTGGGAAACACCCATGGTCGCCTCACCCTATTTCATCAGACTATACATACCTATTGGACAATTAAATGCTTGATGGCAAAATCCATGCAGAGTTTTCTCCCTGGACAACAAAACACTGATGCATCAAAGTTGGAAGGCCGCATCATGGAAAAGCTGCAGGACATGCGGGACCAGCTTTATCATATCAAGATTACCCAGTACCAGGTAGCGGATCGAATGGGCAGACTGTATGACAAAGTAGGACAAATGGAAAAACTGCTACAACAGCTCCAACAAGTGGACATGCCAGGGTCCAATGTTAAAGACCCCGCTCCTGTTTCTTCCTCAGATGGATAGTAGTTTACTTTCTGTTATTGTTGTATGAAAGCTACAATTTTGTATGAACTCTTTTTCTTTTATCAGTATGTAGATAGATATTCCATAGAACAACTAGCCCATTTGGACTATAGAAGAATGAAACTTTACCAATTTTGGTACGCTTTTCATGCACTCAGATGGCCAATAGACCTGGTTTCCTTCGGGCAGGTTGAGGCCATAGTTGAAGTTTATAATTTTGTAACTTTCTTTGCAAATATAAATAGCAAATAGAAAGGTCCTACTATATTTACAAAAAGAAGAAGAAGATTAAGATGAGGAATATTGTTGAGAAGAATTTACTTGATATCATTAGGATGAATGCTATGAGGTGGTAGGGTGTTGTATGAATTGAGGAGGGATAACCAATTTTTTAACTTTTGGTATGGATTTTTATCATTCTTCAAAGCCAAGGGACTGGTATAGATTGTAAAAAATTCCTCAGGTTTAACAAAAGTGGATGGGTAAGTATGTATCACATAAGAAATGAAATCACTTGGTTTAAAATCAGGTAATTAAAGTCCAAGTTCAAATTTTGTGTCAGATGCTTCTGAAGAAGAAATGGAAAATTTGAATGATTCAAATTGATGAACCAATAAGGATGACTAAAGTTCACATCCTTTAGATAAAATTTCTGACACTTTCGGTCATACAACTTTTAATTCAACAATAAATGGGATGGTTTTAAAAGGATCAAGTTGTGATACAATTTTTGGTGGGAGAGAAGAAGAAATGGAAGAAGAGGCTTCCAATCTACGTCTAGAAGAGGCAGCTGTTACTAACCTTTCTAGATCTATTAATGGAGAATAAAGGTCAGATTCAGAATGGGACCTGGTATTCTTGGGTGAATCCAGGTTTACCAAATGGATTCATCAAGTGGATGATATTATATAGCTAACTTCTTCTTCACCTTTAAGAAGAAATTTTATCATTTTCCCATGGAAAATAAACTTCAAAATTTCATTCCCCGAAAACTATGCCAATATGATGTTTTCATTTGTAGACAGTTCTAGGATAAGGAACTGTGTAAAAGCATCTAAAATGAGGTTTTGATTTTACGTGGAAGACCAATTATCTATATCTTTAAACATATTTAAGCCCTAATTACTTCTAAGAAAATAGAAGCGTTGATTCTTCAATCTTAAAAGAATTAATCTTTTAAAATGGTGTGAAATGAAGAACTTAAGAAAATATATAATTCCTTAAACATTTAGATTGACTATTTAATTTTTCATATACATTAGATGCATATATAAATATTCTACAACCAAACAAACATATCCAAAATATACCAGAAGGAAATAATTAAAATATGTAGATGAATTAACTAAAACAGACAGTTTCAGAGAGATTTACATTCAATATTTTCTTACCCAAAATTCAATATAAATTTGAACATGTTGAAAGAAAATTAAAATGAAACATAAGTGAATAATTAGAAGAACTCACAAAGATACTAGATTTGTTCAGAATAAGTCCAAAAGCCTTCTACTAACTTTAGAAATACTTTCAAAAGTTACAAGCATGTCTAATGATTCATCACAAGGGTTCAACCCTTTTCTCTTATAATTAAATTATATTTATAGAATTTGATACAAGCATATGTAAAATTGAACTGAAATTTATTACAAAAATAATATCATCTAGAATAACTAGGATATTTACAAAAAAAGAACTAAAAAATAGAGGATATGAGTTGATTTGAGGGTTGTTGATGGTTACTATAGCTGGAAAACTGCCTTTCTATTCACTGTCCCTAAAATTTCGTTATCTTCTTTTGAAATTCTGCATATGTTCTTATTCCATGAGTTCACACAGTTTGTTCCATCTTTTTTCATCTGGGATAGAAAATTTTAACAATTTTGTGTATGTCTCATCAACTTCAATATACTTTTCATATGTAGGTCAAGTTATGAAAAAATGTTTAACCTCATTTTGAATCAGAAAATCAAAATTTAAACCTTCACTAAAAGCTTTACCAGTTATGTTGCCTCTTATTTTGGAAAATTTACTTTTATCCACTGCTATTTCATGTAACTTGAGTTTCAAGTGGAATCAATTTTCCACCTATGTCTTGTAAACCTAAAATTCCTTTCTAATGCAAAATATTAAATTTCCTGTGAATTTTTTTAATTTGTGCCTCCAAATTCTAGCTTTTTCCACAAGCTATAGCATTAGATTTCTATCGGTGAGAAAATTCCTTTCCTCCAAGGCAACTTTGGTTCTATCTTCAATGTCGAATTCTTCCAGCTCATCCTTTGTTTTGGATTTTAAGATTTAATAATCCTTGTTGTATCTCCTCGTTTGTTATCCAGGTATTTCCTTATCTCTGTCATTTCTTCTTTTGATCTCCGTAATAAATTCTCCTCTTCAAAGATCATCTCAATAGAAGACCATAAGTTAGTGACTAATTCATTAATACGAATCCAAATATTCTCCTTGGCTTGAGAAATAGTTTATGCAATTAAAGACTCATTCTCATAAATATCTAATTCTTTAGTTAGATAATAGTTCTTTTGAATCTCAACCAAATATGCATTATCATACTTAATCTTATGTTCTTGAATATTATGAAGTTGTGTCTTTAATTTTTCAATCTCTTGATCCTTTAGAGATAATTTCCCCATGGCCTTTGACAAGTATGTTGCTGCATCATTGGACTATGTTTCCACTGCAATTTTTGTTGTTGAAGTACATGTAGTAGAAGTAGTTTCTATAGGAATAGTTGTTGAAACATTGATTTGTTGCTCTTTCCAATATGTTGAAACGCTAAGTTGCTGCTATTTTTATTTTAGGAGTGATTCCATATCAGCTTCCAATTTCTAGATTTGGATATTTTGTTCAATAATCAACTCGAACATATTTTATTTTTCATTTTCAAGTTTACCAATTTCCTTAGCTTGTGGTTGTTTATTAGTAGGAATTTGAAGTTACTTCCTTAGTGATTGAATGTCAACATTCTTCTTTTTAATCATCTCTTCTGTTGCTTTAATATTACTAGGATCATATCCTAGTTTGATCACTAGATATTCAAGAGCTTTGATCCTGGTATCTTTGGTTAGAGATGACATTATTTCCATATTCAACTATGTATGAATATTGTTTAAGGAAGCCTATAGTTTGGAGGTTTTCATGGCTGATAATTTTTAATGTGGAATATATTATTTCACCGGCCTATTTATGTAGGACAATTTTATCAATGGCATGAAACTTCTTGGTGTCAAAAGTAAAAATTGATGTATTGTAATCTTCTACACTTCTAGTGACTGGAAATTTGGGTTCAAAGAAAGCTAATTGAAACTGCCCCTTATCAGTTTCAAGTGTAGATAGAAGCCTATTTTTGTTAGTGGAAGGCTACTTCCAAAACTATGAATAAGTGGTGGCCTTCAATGCTTCATTTTTCCTTTTAATTTATCTGTATCTAAAAAAAATATTTTTTTTGTGTTGTATTATGAGAAATACTAGATACAGGGGAATCAATAATTTCTTTAAACTGTGGAAAAGAAGTTGTGGGAAAACCTGACAATACCATCATTTCTTGCTCCTATGAGCTCTTGTCCTATTAGAACTCTTGATTAGTATTTGTCTTATTTATTCTTTTAAAACCTGTGAAACCTGTGACCTAGACTTCTTAGCATGTATTAGAAAAAATTTCTCTTTGTCTTTTGGTTTCTTTTTCTTGAGGAACTGGAGAATATGAATATGTTTGACTAAAAATATGCTCCTCAACTTCCTGTAATGTATTCTCATGCCATTATTATATATTTGGATATTTTTTTATCTCTTTTCTGGTTGTATGCACATATGCAAATTTTTCTACTCAACCCTAATTTGGAAATAATCCCCAAGGGATCATAGGACCAAGTGAAACTCATCTTGAACTTTATTTATTTTAATAAAATATATGTCTCCTTAGTTGATACCATGGTATTGATAGTGAAAAGGCCAATTTTTTCTTTTAATTTCAATTGTGATTTCTTCTTGCTAGATAAAAAATGAAAATCATCCTTGTTCATAATTTTCTTGATGCATTATAATGCAAAGATCTTGATTGGTACAAATATTGGAAACTTGTAGGGAGGAATTTCACGTCCATATATTCTGATTTATGTATAATTTTAATAGATTTACGAGTCTCCAATTTTGTCTTGCTTAGTGAGGTAAAAAATTCTTTTGATTTCATATGAAATAATTGGTATAGAACCACTGTTGAGAAGGCATAAAGACATATGCATAAACTAGTTTACACAATCATTGAAGAGTTATTATTTTGTGTTCTTCATTACGAAGGAAGTCTAATGAATGAATGACTGAGGCTTCCCCTGCACATTTCACTTATGCAATATAAATTTAAACCTATTCGCTTGATGAAATAGAAGAAAATATACAATAATTTATTTATCCGTAAAATCACCTTCTGTAGAGAACTTCAAAACTAATCATAAATAATTTCTTCCAAAAATTGAATGTTGTTGAAAATAAATGAGGGTTTATCAGCCATTGAGACCACTGAGAAAAGTACTAATATTACTTCATTCGCCCACTGATCGGTAGGGTAACCTAAAAAACAAGCCACCATGGAGTTGAATTTCCTAAAAAATTCTGGGAACGTTGAAGAAGAGTAGGGTGAATTAGTTCTTGGTAACTCAGAATTATCAGGTAAAAATAAATCTAATATTTTGGTGCATTGAGGAAATGCGATATTTTGGTAAATATCCATGAGGGAATCAAGAGAAAAAAGGTGCACAGGAGGTGTTGGATTGATATGGAGTGCTTTACATATGGACTCGAGAGTAATGGAAAATAAGGCTTCATTATTTGAGGCAATTACGACCCTCTAACTAGGAAGGTACCCAATATGATGTCAGGTAAAAAATTCAAGGAATATATGGGTCTGGGTAAAAATTAATTGAGGTAGAAAAGAGTCCCATATGCTCAATTCATCACCTACATATAAAACATTTTGGTTTCCCAGTTGTGGAGTTCATGAAGATCAAACTCACACTAGGTTTCAAAGATGTTATATTGTGTATTATACCAAAGAGAGAATATATAAATTAATTACTCAAGGAAGCATTAGGAGTTCTACAAATAGTTTTTACTTTCCTTTAGATGAAGACATCATGAATGAAGAATTGTAGATAAGAGTGACCATTAGGGGAATTTTTAGGTCTAAAATGGGCCTCCTATGGAAATTATAAAATAATAGTGGAAATAATAAAATAATATTTGATTATGTCATCAAATTTTAGAGGGAAAAAAAGAAAAAAACTACTTTTTCAACTCGTATTTTGAACTTATCTCCCTAAGGTTTTACTCAAATTTCGAGCTCGAATATTCGTTGGATGAAGAATTTTATTCCCCATCCAAGGAGTACCCATGTTCCATACTTTTTATGGAATCTGCTACACAAAAAATGAGAAATACATGAAAAACGTGATTGCAATCACGTTTTTTCATGTATTTATAATTTTTCGTATAGTAGGGTCCATCAAAAGTATACGACATGGGTACTCCTTGGATAAGGAATTAAATTTTTCATCCAATGAGTACTCTCACTCGAAATTTGAGTAAACCCTTAGGGAGATAAGTTGAAAATACGAGTTGAAAAAGTAGTTTTATTATTTTATTATTTTTTATTATTTTTACTTTTTTACTCCAAATTTGGAAAATCATCCCCCTTGGTTGAAATCATAATCTTGAATCCTATTGGTTCTCATAAATTTTATTTTGGTTGCACATTTTTCATAGGAGGCCCATTTTAGACCTCAAAACTACCCTAATGGAATTACCGGACTGATGATGATCACTGGTATGGCGAGATTACTATGTAGTTGTGAACCATAGGGTTGCACTGGAAATAGTGTGAGTTGCAATGGAGAAAGAGAATATGCAAAGGAATTCATGCTTTTTAAAAGACGGAATTCGAATGCATAATGAAGTCATAACCGTTTTTGGGCGTGTCAAAGCTTAAATATTTAAACATTTGTGTGAAGGATACATGATGAAACAACCATGTGAATGTTTTCTAGGAGGGATTTAAATGTTTAATGGTTGTATATTCAGGGCAAATATCAAGGGGAGAAGTGGCGAAGTGTGAATGGGAGCAAGAGTAGAGCGGGAGTGGGAAGTGGTTTTTTGAGGGGGGTGTGGGAAGTTAGTGGTTTAGGAGAGGGAGGTCCCGAACTTGTTGTGGAAGCACCACGTATTAACTGGTGGTTTATTCATAACATGTTTTCAGACCCCACCTCTCCTTGTTAAAATTCGATAGTGTGGGGGAGTCTTAACATTGATCCGGGAAGGGATGATCTCTTCCGTTGACTCTCAATCACAATATATATAAAAATGACAAAAAGGTTAAATCACACTTTGTTTACAAATTAGAGAATAATCCTTTTCAAAAATAAAAGAGGATTAGAAAAAAACACAGAATAACTATGGTGTCATTTTAACTAGTGTGCCTATATTAGGGACTTTATTACTTGATTTTTAATTTTTTTTCTTTTATCCCTTTTTCTTTTTATATTTATTATTTTTATTTATTTATTTATTTATTTTTAATTTCTATTTTATTTTCTATTTATTTTTTTATTATTTTTTCAACATAAAAGGAAAATGGGAAATATACTATGATAAAAATAAGTTACAACACACCCCATGAAATAAATAAGTTCCTACGCACAATTCCTTGAACAAACGAAAAAAATGAAAAAAACAAAAAATGAAATAAAGGACGAAAGAACAGATAGGCTTCTAGTGCAGTTAGGTGAAGCAAACAACTCCACCAGGGTACTATCTAGGCTTGCTGGCAGCAAAGAAATTTTTATGTTTCTAAAGTGACTCTATCGTGGTACTAGATAGGCCTCTACTTGTAGCAGAGCAACACCAGAGATGAAAATAAAGACACTGGCATTTTTCTTTTACTTGTGCATCTAAATCCTCCTCATCCCAAATCAAAACAACTTAGTGTGACTTGGCTTGGTTAGTGTTCCACCGATGAAGAAGATGGAAGGGGATATGTATTTAACTCGAGCTAAGTGACGGAGTTTTGATAATAAATGAATTTAAAATTACTTCTGAAAGGGTGAGATCAGCTTACAGAAGATAAGATTCAATCGGAGAGTTATATTTCTACCAGTGTGTCTCCAATGTTGTAGCAGCTACAACCACCCTCCAAATTTTTGCTATTGCTTAGATTTTAGAGCCTAACCTTCTTTTCACAAGCACTTACCTCGCACTGATATTAGGAATCTATGATTTTATCGATGTCTATCTTTCAATTTTTCTTGTGTTCAATTTCTCTTCACTTAGAAATTTTTTTGAAGTGACAAGCTAACCTCATGTCTAAGTCTTGCACAAAATTTTTAGACTTGCCTCCAAAAAATACGCAATTCGTGGAGTCAGTCTTAACATTCATGTTCATAATTGTGTAGTCATGATTGGAAGCCAAAACTTGAGTTGGGGAACTGTGCAGTAATGAAAGGTATCCCATAAACTACTCAATCACACATTGAGCTCCAAAAATGGGCAGTACACTGAGTCAGGAGCTACCAATTCTCTGGAAATACACAATCCTTCCTGGTGATGTGCATGCCAAGTTTTCTTGGGAAAAGAAAAAATAAAGGGAAAATTCATCCCTAAAATTTAAAGATCTATTTTTAGTACCTTAAAGGAAGCACACTACTAGCCGTCATGAAGACTATGATGTCTCCCCACGATCTCAATCATCTCTACATTTAGTCTCCACTCCCTCCATCATGTGTGCATTTAATGCACCAATTCCTCCATCACTTCACCATTATTGCTCCATGATATTAATTTTATTCCTCCACTGTCTTCATCATGTTGATCTACTATCAAACTAACCCATATTGACACAAAAAATGGATTTTATTAATCTATGGGGTTTATGGGTCCCTCCACCCTTTTATTTACTTTACTAATTAAGAAAAGTAAGAACTCTAATATTCCAATTAACTGATGGAAATTTTGGAATATTACAGTCCTCCCTGCCTAAATGTTTCTTGTCCTCAAGAAACTACAAAATTATATGCTACAGAAATCCATCTCCCTCCCAAGTGGCATCCTCATATGGAAGGTATCCCCAACTTCTCCAATGTGTTATGAATGCCTAGCTCCATAGTTTCCTCTCTATAATATCTAGAATGGCCTCAAACTATGTAGTTAGATGCCTCTCCTTATCAATGAATCCCTAAGTGGCAACCATATGTTGTCTAAGATCCTCATCTCTACATGAGATTGATAAATGGAAGTGGTTTCTTCCTCAAGTGGAAAGTCCCATCTAATAAACTATATCTCTCACGCATGCTACATGGAGTAGGTGGTGCCTCTCCATGCTCCAATCCTTGGCCCTGTTGGCCTTGCCTTCTCCAAGCATCGTCTCAACACTATATAAAATAGGAAATAAACACATGTGGGTTGACATGTAAATTTCGGACCATACTCTCCCAATAGCACCCACCGCAGCAATACCTCTTGTCTGTTGTTGGGTACCAAATCTGCATAATTTTTCCCTCCATTTTAACCCACTCTTTCACTTTTTTGTATCATTAATATTCATTAAATTCTCTTACACACAAGGTAAACCTCCTTCCATTTTCTTATTTCGAATGTTTAGTTAATGAAATAATAGTCATAGGAATTTTGCTTAGGTGAGTTACTAATTCTATCATTTCTGCAGATCTGGCGGTCAAAGGGGTGTATATATAGATCACAGGAGAAACTCTGATTTTACAACATTATTTCGATATCGCTGTAATATCATACCATATTCCAGACCAATTTTAGACCCTTATTTTTTATCTCGGAAACTGGTTTGGCCATTTTAACAATTGTGTATTT
Organism: Pinus albicaulis; assembly: GCA_034641835.2. Classification (NCBI taxonomy): domain Eukaryota; kingdom Viridiplantae; phylum Streptophyta; class Pinopsida; order Pinales; family Pinaceae; genus Pinus; species Pinus albicaulis. The sequence goes on from CM076578.1 coordinate 1,072,267,535, forward strand.
GTATACATTAGTTGTCAACTTTGAGAAACAAGGTTTTCCAAGCAATTGTATAAGAAAATTTTCAAGGCTGTGAATCAGGTTAGTCATGAAAGAGATCAAGTTTGTAATAGAATAATGTTACTTAATTGAATGCAAGTCATTTTTTTGTTCTATCTATAAGCTATGAATCCATCACAACCTTGGCAAGATATTTGGGCCCACTCTTTTGACCAAGCGTTGTGTTAATTCTGTGTGTTGTTCTCGCATTTCTGTTTGTACATTTTAACTACTGTTCTGGTACTTTTCTTTAATTTGATGTGAATTATTTTATAATTCTGCACTTTATCTTTAATTACTGTTATAGTGATTCATTCTTATTTCCGTCGTTAAATCTGTGATTAATTCTGGATTGTGCCATTTCTCCTGCATATACCTTGCATGTTACCTTGAAATAATGTACACACCTAGATTGATAAATTAATGTGGAAAAGAGTTGAATATTTTATTCACACTATGAAACCAACATTTTGGCGCCTTTGCCGGGGAAGGCAAACAAGGTGCAAGAACACAATCCACATTGATCCAAAGATCAACCTCTCATATTGGGAGGGAAATTGTTACCCTACTCTAAGTCTTGAGTGTAGTGTTCTGTTTTTCTGCTTTCTGTTGTTTTTTTTTTTTTATTGTTTTCCTAGGGGCCAATTTATCATCCTGGGGAGGGTATTTGACTACCATACTTCAGGTCCTGAACTTTAATTTTTCAAGTTGTGTGATTATTTATTTGAATCCAGCCCTAGAGGCCAATTTATTGTCCCAGGGAGGGTATTTTACTACTCTAGTTTAGGTCCTGAACTTTAACTTTTCAGGTTGTGTGATTTTTTGTTTGAATCAAGCTTTCATTTTTAAGTTTGTTTGATTTTCTGCTTGAGTCCAATGTCTCGTCTTGGGGAGGAAATTATTTTTTCTTGCTCCAGGTCCTGAGCACTACTATTATTTTAATGATTTATTCTCACCAATTGTATGAAAAAATATTAAAATAAGAGGGGCAGAGGAAGACCCCTAAAGAAAGGAAGGGATCTGGGAAGGAACACTTATATTCAAGAGATCATCGCAAAATCCTAATCAGAAGCATCTTCTCGTGATACTTTAAGGGTAAGGATTAAAATGAAATCTAAGGGGTAGTTGATAGTGCAAGCAGTGCCATCCATGGTACTAGAAAGAACCCTTCCAATGACAGAGGAAGAAGTAAATAGAGTATCAGTAGAAGAGACACCCCTATTGTTTATAGAAGGAGAATAAATTTCAAGCAAGGTATCTGAGGAATTGAGAAATTCCAATAGGCAGGAGGAACTTCTAAAGGATTTTTTGTCACCATGAGACTGAGGAAGTGTTTTGAAACCTCCTGCAATTGAATCACCCCAAATATTAGTTGGAGAACCAGATGAAATCTCGAGTGAGTATTGGAGGATATTTATGGCACCTACAACTTCCTCTATTGATTTCCCAATTGGAGACATAAGAGGTGATGCACCAATGAAGCCCATCCCTCTAACATCTTTGCCTAATTTTCATGGGTTGTCCTCTGAGGACCCCAATACATTCCTTTTTCAAATTTACATTATCTGTCAGGGGTATGACTATATCTTGGATGCTCAGAAATTAAAGATATTTCCTGATACCTTAAGGGGAACAACTTTGCGATGGTTCATGGGTTTAGGGGGAAAGACTATCTCCTCATGGGATGTGATGAAGGAAATTGTTCTGGTGAAATACCAGGATTAATGTAAATCTCATGATAGCAAGGAGGATATTTTTAAGTTTTTGCAGAAAGAAGACGAGAATATGGAATATTGTGTGGAGCGATTTAAATATATACTGCAGAGATCAGGCCATAGTGACCTGGACAAAGATATTCTGAAGAGGATCCTTCTCTGGGAACTAAGGGAAGATTCTCTACAGCTTTTAAACATAGTAGGAAAGGGGTACATGTCAAAGGAAGACTTCGATACCATATATCGGTTGTGCATACAGTGTTCGCGAGGAGCTGCAAGAAATGGACAAGGAATTTGGTCATAAAAAAATTTTGGTGGAGGGGTAACAAAGGTAGAAATAGGAAATATACTGGATAACCTGAGGACTGATATCCTAAGTACATTATCTTCCCATATGGACACCTTGTAGGAAAAACAAAATCAAATGGAATTGGAGAAGACTATGGCTATATTCTTCCCTTAGCAAAGAAAGAAACATCCCCTGAAGGAATTCCCATTGAATACAGTTTAAGCCTGTGAAATTTGCGAGTGGGCCCATGCGACCAGCTCATGGCCTTCCTTTCCAGGATCGAAGGCAGTTTTTCAAGGAGCAAGTGAAGAAAGCACGGTGGATAAACTATGTTTCATGGGACCAAAAAGGTCATGGAAGCCCTAACCACTGAATATGAATTTAGGTATGCCTCAGGACCCATCTCAGTATTTTAATAATGTTAATATGGGTCCCCAATGTGTACCATTTTCACTAGTATGGTCTCAATATCAATGTCCACCCTCACAATGGTGGTTTACCTAGACTATTTTGAATCCAACATGGACTCGGAACTAGCGTGGACCCTCTCCTACTAGACATTTTCCCCAATCAATGCCACAAAAACAACTTCAGTTGCATTCCAATGTACCTCTAGGTAATCCACCCCTTCGACCTCAACTTCCCATCCAACCCAACCCAAATCCTAACAATAAAGGGGTTCAACAAGATGAAATTATCAGCCTTTCATCATATAGAATTTCTACTGCAGGGCTTAAAAAAATAAACTTACGATCTGGGCGAGTATTAAATGTTCCAACTTCACCTGTTATTATTGAACAAATTTACAATCAAGTTATGGAACCAAAAAGAGGTGGGGATAAACCGGACCAAAACATTAACACCTCCTCAACCTACTGTTAACCAGGTACGTCCAGTCAATCCACCATATCCTGAAAGTTTGGCCCTGAGTAAACAAAGCCCTTAAGCAGAATTTGATTTTCTAGGGGAATTACAAAATCTGTTTGATAAAATTCCCCTTCTCCAAGATATGAGGGATGTACCCATATACGCAAAAACTCTCAGAGAATATTGATGTAAGAAACCTGGAAAGAAATTAAGGGATCCATTGACCATCCATGTGATGGGAAAATTGTCTGACATCGTGCTGGGAAAATTCATGTCTGTAAAATATGGGGAACTAAGGAATCCAATTATAATGGTACATATTAATGGGGTTGAAATCCAAAATATAATGGTAGATTTGAGGGATACCATAAACATCATTACCTCAAAAAAAATGAATGCGTTGGGTCTTAGAAACATTAATCTGACCCCTACTGTCTTGGAATTGGCAGATAGGTCTACAACCAAACTAGTAGGGAAGTTGGAAGAAATTACTATTTTAGTAGACTCATGGCACTATCTCATGGACCTCCATGTATTACAAACACGATCCCAAGCTAGTGGTCATCCCTTGATATTGGGAAGACCTCGGCTCGCAACCACAGATGCCTATATTGGGTGTCGATCTAGAAATATTGTTATATCAAATGGGATGGTCACAAAGAACCTCACTCTCTATCCTCCTACAAAACCAAGCCCATCAGAGAAACCATTAGCCAAGTGGAAACCTCTACCAATGGAAAAATCTAACCTAAAAATGAAGAAATTAAATTGATCCTTACCATTGGGCAAGCCCTTCAATTCAAAATAGAAACTGAGGATGATACCATTAACACTTTTATTAATGACCCTTGTTTTATTTCTGATTCAACTCGTCAGATTCTAAAATCTACCATGAATTGTGAAACATGAGAAAATATTGAACCAGAAGATGAAATTGAGAACATCTCTACAACTTCATCCCATGATAATATTCCTATTGAAATTGAACTGGGAAAAACACTTATCATCAACCCGAGTCTTTCAGAATCCCGGACAAAACAACTCCTAAAAGTTATTTGAAATCATAAGGAAGCCTTTGCCTGGGATTATATGGATATGAAGGGGATTCCTGCTAGTTTGAGTACTCATCATATTTATATTAAGGAATATTTTCGTCCTGTGAGACAGCCCCAACAGAGAATGAATCCCACTTTAAAGAAAATTGTCAAGGATGAACTTTAGAAATTACTAGATGTAGGATTCATTTACCCCATCTCGGATAGCCAATGGGTGTCCCTACTAGTTATCTTTCCCAAAAATAATGGTAAATGGTGGATCTCTGTGGACTATAGGGAATTAAAAAAGGAAACTCAAAAATACCATTCCCCTTTGCCATTCATTGACCAAGTCCTGGACACCCTGGCTGGGAAGAATTTTTTCTCCTTCCTGGACATGTTTAGAGGGTATAATCAAATCCAGATAGCCTCATACGACCAAGTTAAGACAACCTTTACATGCCCATGGGGGAACTTTGCATAGAAATTTTTTCCATTTGATTTGTGTAACGTGCCTGCGACATTCTAGAGGGAAATTCTGGGAATTTTTTCTGATTTAGTTTATTACAGTGTTGAAATGTATATGGATGTTTTGAATCCATATGGTAATTAATTTGAAGAAGGATTAGTGAATCTAGAAAAATTACTTGAAATATTAAAACAAATCCATGTGTCTTTGAGTATAGTGAAATGTCACATGATGAGGGAAGAAGGAATAATATTGGGATATTTTCTCTCGGTTGTTGGAATTCGAGTTGATTTGGCCAAATTAGAGGTAATACTGCATTTACCCATACCTAATACACCCACATAGTTACGTTTATTTATCGGTTTCACTGGTTATTATAGATTATTTATAGAAAATTTTTCTAAGATAACACATCCACTTTTTCAGTTGCTAACAAAAGATGCAGAAATTTTTTGGATCGAGGACTTTGAAGCAACTTTTGTGAAGATCAAGGGACTGGTTTATGAAGCTACGATCCTTTGAGGACCTGATTGGGAATTACCATTTCATATACACACTGATGTCTCTCAGAAAACAATACGAGATGTTTTAGGACAACAGGTAGACAAGACACCGTATGCAGTTTACTATGTTAGCAAGAATTTGACTCCTACTGAGTTAAATTATAGGGTGACTGAAAAAAAATTCATGGTTTTCATCTACGCTATCAACAAGTTCTGACACTATATCACTAGGTATCGTAATTTCGCACATACTAATCACACAGCAATAAGGTATTTGATGAAAAACCCTATCACTCGTGGTCGCATTACAATATGGTTGTTATTTCTTCAAGAATTTGATATTACAATAGTAGATAAACCAGGGAAGGATAACGTAGTTGTTGATTTTCGGTCTAGATTGGATAATAATGATGAATGCATGCCCATAGAGGATAGTTTTCTAGATGAGCATCTCTTTGCAATTTCTACTAATAATCTGTGGTATGCATATATTGCTAACTATCTTGCTACAGGGAAGGTGCCTCGTCACTTGTCATATAAGGAACAATGGAAAATCATTCATCATAGTGCTCGATATTCATGGATGGTAGGATAACTTTTTCATATAGGATTTGATTATCAAGTTTGGTGATGTGTACCTGAGGATGATATCTACGAAGTGTTGAAGCCTACCCATGATGAACCTTATGGAGGGAATTTTCAGATAAAAGAACATACCATAATGTGTTATAGATGGGATATTAGTGGCCTTATATATTCCAGGATGCAAAAAATTATGTCTAAAGGTGCGATATTTTCCAGTGCATGGGGCAGCCCGGTCGATCCGATGAAATGCCTTTACAGCCCCATGTAGTCCTCGACCCTTTTGAGAACTGGACTATATTGACTTCGTTGGACCCTTTAACCCACCCTCCGAGTAGAAATTCCACATCTTGGTCTATAATCATTACGTGACCAAGTGGGTGGAAGCCAAAGCTGTTGCGAAAGTAATAGAGCAGGTAGTCTCAGATGTTCTATTTGAATTTTTTTTTTCTCGTTATGGTACTCCAAGAGAGGTTGTTTCGTCGGAGGATAATAACTACATCACACATGACAGTGAATCCGCAGTGTAACATGGCGTCAAGCAGAAGACATTCCATCACCCTGTACTGAAAAGTGGAAAGCACAAACAAGGTATTGGAAAATATCTTGACAAATAATATGGAAAAAAAATTTCTGGATTGGGCTCAAAAGTTGCCCGAAGTTCTATGGGAATACAAAAGAACATGGCAGAACACAACTGGGTTTTCACCATTGTTATGCGGAATTATGAATTACGAATAAATCATTCTTCCCTAGAGAGGTGCTACTCTAGAACAACAGGTCAAAGACCTTATGACTATATTTCCTAACTATAAACAGACACACAAAATGAAATAAGAAGCTTTCTTAGAGTCCAAGTGCTTCCAAAGTCTCCTTCTGTCACTTTTGCTGTAGCTTCAAATTCCAGCCGATTGTGCAAAATATTTCCTGCAAGAATGAACACTAAACAAAAAGAGATAGCAATAATATAGATGTCTATTCAAGTTATTTAGCTAAATCAATAAAGCATAAACCATATACATCAAATAAGAAATCATGATATGGAAAGTCAAAGCTTATACAGATGCATATAGGGAAAAATAAGCAGTAATATTTATTAATGATAGAAGGGGAGGTTACAACCCAGTGAATGATATAGTGTCACCATGTCCAGCAACATCCCAACCTCATCACAATGCAGATATCTCCAGCAATATTTCACTCAAATCAATCTCCTCAATTGAAATTCCACCAACATTTCTCTACACAAATTCTTCCTTATCAAACACTAAGATCTGTGCTCAATTTATAGAGGAGCTGGAGGTAGTTTTACAATCAATGACTTTCCAATAATAGGCAAGACATGTTCCCAATATTGTAGATGTCAAATGGACACATGGATTCGAAGTTTGACACATGTGAACTCCTCTAGAAGGCACTGGTCAACTGGAGATTCTAGAACAATGATAATTTCACTCCCAATGTGACCAAAGCACCCATGGATGTCGAGAAGTGCTTTGCAAAGTATCCTTGCATAGGGATACCTTCATATGCAACGCAGATATTCCATTTAGAGGTAGTGTTGATGAGCTTTAATATGATATATTATAAACTTAAAACTTTGGAAACCTTTGCAGATGAAATTCTTTGATTGATTTGTCTTGTTCTTTGTCTTAGGGCATGTAGAAACTGAAATGTTAGGGGATGATAGACCCTATAAATTGGTCCTAGAGATGATCCCAAGTTAACCAAGTCATTGGGAATGATGCCCAAATTTACCTATAACAATTTCCCCTAAAGCATGAATTCATAATAATAACAATAGTATTTTGTTTGATATGGTTTACAATGTGATGGGCTGGAGATGAAGCAAAGTGGCGACCTACATCAATCTTACAATTCATTACATCATGATATATCCTCTTGATCGTAATTGTTGAAGGTAGGAATTCCAATGTTCAATGCATAAAAAATATATTAACATGTACATAATTGAGAAAGTCGTCATCATTGAAATGTTTCCCAATGCAGACATGCCTACTGAGATATAGGCCCATGTTCGGATGACAATCTCTATGTAAGGTCACCATACAAATGATGTGCACAAAAATCCCCGGGAACGAGTCTGTGCACAAGTGATTGAAGCAACCGGGGTCTTCTTATCTCGTTCACTTGATCATTCGGGTACAAGTCTAGCCATGCGAATATATGATTTGTCGTCAAACATGGAATGACATCATTTTATTACCAGCCAATTATGTGAGTTGTTAACAAACGCAAGAGAAACACCATTAATTAAAATGGCCCTCAAGGTACTGCAGTACATTTCGTAAGGCATCAATAGATTATTTTATGTCAAATGCCAAAGAAAATATTTTGGTCAAAGGTCCAAAAGTCAGGATCTTGTCAATGTTGTAACAAGCCTCATGGTATTGGAATCTGATGTTTCTAAGTGAACTTCATGGGTATTGATTTCTTGTCGACAGGAAGTCACCTTATTGAGAAACAAGAGTTACTGATTTCGGAGACAAGGGTATGACTTGATATAGCAATTTTTAGGGATGATGGTCATGAGAATAAGGTTTACAAGTATTGCAGAATGATGATTTTATTCATTGGATGACTTCTCTTGAACATATCGGCGACACTGAAATGAGTTGCCAGCATTGACCCAAAACCGAAGTGAAGTTATGATGAACCATAGGTATAAATGAACCTTCAAGATGATTACCCAACCCAAACAGTCACGGACATGGAGTGAAGGAAGTGCATGTTCAAGAGCGACTTGCTACCATAAAGAAATTTCTCTCACTTTTCCCAAATTTTCTCTCGCTATTCGCAACCAAAACCTCTTTTGCTTTTTAACAAGCTTAGCCGGACCCACAACTTTCTGACTATAATTCAACCTTCGCCATTAAAGCATCACTATTTAATAATTTAATGAGTCTAGCGATGAATGAAACTCGATTCTTGCCATGATCGACAAGCCCGTCGCTATTTTATGTTTTAACGAGCTTAACGAAAGTGATATCCCGGTCCTTTTTCATATTTAGAGAGTTTGAAAAAGAGGACGAAAGAAAACCCTTAAAATTAATTTTTTCTAAAGTTGTCGCTCATATCTGAAAAAAGTGAAAAATAATATCTAAGAGAACCTCTTTAGTCATCTACAACCAAGGTATTCCTTTTTCGTAAATAATCTATCTCAGTCCAGAAAAGAGTTAAAATTATACTGATTAGATATCAATTACTTTAATTTTATGAGCTTGAAAATACAAGTGCTCGACGATCTTGTCTTTTACTTTTAGGAACCTACTTGGGATCAAAGCGCTTCCAAAGTCCCCTTCTGTCTCTTTTGTTGTAGCTTCAAATTCCAGCCGGTTGTGCAAAGTATTTCTTGCAAGAATGAACACTAAACATAAAGAGATAACAATAATACAGATGTCTATTTAAGCTATTTAGATAAATAAATAAAGCATAAACCATATGCCTCAACTAAGAAATCATTATATTGAAAACAAAAGCTTATGCAAAAGCATATAGGGAAAAATAAGCAACAATATTATTGATGATAAAAGGGGAGTTTACAACCCAATGATTGATTTAGTGTCACCATCTCTAGCAGCATCCCAGCCTCATCAAAATGTAGATATCTCTAGAAATATGTCACTCAAATCAATCTCCTCAATTGAAATTCCACCAGCATTTATCTACACAAATTCTTCCTTCTCAAACACTAAGATTTAGGCTCAATTTATAGAGGAGCAGAGGTTAGTTTTACAATCAATGAATTTCCAATAATAGGCAAGACATGTTCCCAATATTGTAGATGTCAAATGGACACATGGATTTGAAGTTTGAAACATGTGAACTCTTCTAGAATGAACTGGCCAAGTGGAGATTCTGGAACAAAGATAATTTCGCTCCCAATGTACCAACACACCCATGGATATCGGGAAGTGCTTTGCTGAGCATCCTTGCATAGGGCTACTTGCATATGCAACACACTTAGTCCCTTTAGAGGCAGCATTGATGAGCTCTCATATGATATATTATAAACTTCAAACTTTGGAAACCTTTGCAGATGAAAGTATTTGATTGATTTGTCTTGTTCTTTGTCTCAGGGCATGTAGCAACTAAAATTTTAGGGGATGATAGACCCTATTCATTGGTCCTGGAGATGATTCATAGTTAACCAGGTCATTGGGCATGATGCCCAAATTGACCTATAACAATTTCCCCCTAAAGCATGAAGTCAAAATAATAACAATAGCATTTTGAATGATATGCTTTACACTGTGATGGGCTGGAGATGAAGCAGAGTGGCGACTTGCATCAATATTAAAATACATGACATCATGATATATCCTCTTGATCATAATTTCCGAGGGTAGGCATTCCCATGTTCAACGCATAAACAATTTAATAACATGTACATAATTTAGAAAGTCATCATCATTGGAATGTTGCCCAATGCAGACATGCCTAGAGATATTAGCCCATGTTCGGATGACGATCTGTATGTAAGGTCACCGTACAGATGATGTGTACAAAAATCCTGAAATCACAGCCCAGATGGCTGAAACTAGATCCAGGGTCTTCTTGTCTCATTCACTCGATCGTTTGGGTACAATTATAGCCATGCGAATATATGATTTCTATTCCAACATGGAAAGACATCTCTTGATTACCGACCAATGATGTGAGCTGCTAACAAACACTGTTACACCATTTTTTGGTCATATAACCTATTGTTATTAGATGGACCCAAGTACACCATGTAATACCAATTTTACCCATTGAAAAATTGCATTCACTATGAAAAATAACTTAGTAAACAACCTTTATTAAGTTGTTTATGGTCTAAACAGGAAACCCCATGAGGAAATATTAAATAAATCTATATTTTTTTTATTTTCCTCAAGGAATAATTAGTTAAACAACAGTGTAATTAATATTCCTAGTTATATTTAACCCAAAACAGGGAAATTAATTGGATAAATCATTATTTATCTTATTATTTCCTAAGAATAATTATTTAAACCTTATTTAAATAATATTCTTTGTTGAATATGACTAAATAACCCTTAAATAATTAAATAAGTCATTATTTATTTGATTATTACTCAACCACATCCTTAAAATGATAAATAAATCATTTATTTATTTATTATTTACAAATAAAGGGATTTGACCCAAGTCAAATTCCTTTTCCCTCCAACAAATATAATAAAATATTCCATAAAAGTTGGATCTTGATTTGGTTAATAATATTTTAATTATGCACCAATATCTAGACAAACTCAATGTTTTGTTATAAATATAAGGGTTTTCCCATTCATTTACCACCTTTTGTTTCCTAAAGATCACTCTGGATCTATACTTTTGGTATGACTTTGATCCACCATCATAGTCATATTTTGCTACCATTTTTGTCTAGGTTTTCTACCCCATCAAGAGAGAGGAATTTTAGATCTGAAGTTCTGAGGACTTAAAAGAACCCATCTCATTGAGGAGAACTGGTAACATCCTTATGTGTTTTCCTCCCAGGTGCCATTAATACAAAATTCATTCAACATATTCTTGTCTTTTCTATTGGATGCATGGAGTAAATGTTGTTTTTTATACTGTTTAATGTATTCTAATGCATAGATCTAGATTTTTGCAGCATTTACCTTGATCACCTAACTACAGATCTGAGGATATTGGCATCCATATTTCTGTTAGGGTTGTTTTTTATGCACAACTAAAGTGGTCATTTGTCATACGCTGGGAATTAAGATTCATACTAACAATTGGCGACTCCACACGGGTTTACGATTACGACCCTTGTCGTTTTTCTGATCCTTGCATATCCAGCTACTTCAAACCCTAGGATTTCTCTTCAGCCTCTTGTTTTTTATTTTCTTGATGTTGTTTTTAACCTATAAAACCCTATAAAACCCTAAAATGCTAAAAATTCTAACTTCCATGTGTTTTCGTACCTATTGCGCAGGTGACAGACATCAGCCATAGTTGAGACGACAATTTGTTCTAAAATATGCCGCCAAGAGTTCCAGAAGTGCAAGTTGCACTTTGTGGCCCAAAATCTACGACCTGGAGCTTCAGGAAGCAGGAATTAGCCCAAAAACCGCGACCTCTGCTGAAAACAGGTTAGAAACTGCGACCTAGATTTTTTGTAGGAGTTTTTCTGAAAGTTTTTTGGGTTTGTTTGAGCCTCTGTTAAGGGTTGTCTGACCTCTATATTTGCCCATTTTGGACCTGTACTTGTTCTTTTTTTATCAAATAAGTGGGAACCTAGCCCCCTAGGGCTTTGATACCCTCCACTTCTTGTGGAAGAGTTTTTGTTGTTGCAGGTTGTCTGAAATTTCAGTCTTCAGCCATTTTTCAGATTTGATACCTCGCCTTCAGATCCACTTCAGATCGGCTTTTTATCCATCCAAATCACCTCATTTAGCTTTGTTTTGGTTTTCCTCTGGGGTTGACTCCATTTCCCTCTAGGATATAGCCTTTCACCACCTCTTTTTACAACAAATTTTCCTCTAATTTGTTGTTTTTTTCTGCACCACTTTCCAGCAGATTTTGTCCTTTCGATCCCTATCCCTCCTAGCCTTAGATATATTGGATTTTTTAGTGTGTTTTGATTATTTTTTTACTCACCCATAGACTAGTTATTGAGAGACCTACCTCCTTGGGTTTAGATTATTTCATTATTAGCTATTTATTTTCTTTTTTTTCATGCTTATATACTATCATTTGTAGGTTTATTTACAGCTATACAACACACTTTTTATTTTTTTGTACAAACGTCTCGGTTTAAAAATTAAAATTTACACACTTCACACACACACCCTAAGAGAAAAAGGGCTTGGTTAACACTACCAAGTAAAGACTCTAAAACATTTAAATCAATTGATCTTGCACCTCTCTGCCCTTGTTTTGACATTGTAATCAGTTGATCTTGCACCTCCCTACCCTTGTCGGTCTCTTTTTCCTTTGTGCCATTTTTGTGTCATCATCATTGCGCCACCAAGGCATTTATCCTGGAGAATTCTTGGCCTTCATCCTCAGTTTCCGATAGGAATAATTACTCCTCCGCGTAGGATTCGAGTTAGTCCTCCACCGAGTCTGCACACCGACTCTTCTTCTAGTCCTTTGGGTTCTCCTTCTCATTTCGCCTTCAATTCTCCCCCTGAAACCTTCACCATCTCTGGTGCAGTACCTAATTCTGGTGGTAACCCCAACCCTCATGCTGGGAATACCACTAGTGGGACCGCAACGGACGCTACCTCAGTTTCACCCTTGCTCCCCTTCATGGTAGGCCTCAGCCTCCCCGATTTTGACCAGTTGACTAACGACCCTATACACCATGATGTTAGTTGGCCTGCTATGCCGATGAATATCCCTTCCGACATCCCAAAGTATGAAGTCCTTGCTGGAGAAGATCCTACAAATCATGTTCGATCTTTCGACATGTGGTGTTCATCTGACTCCATTACCGATGACTCTATCTGTCTTCGGTTGTTTCGACGTACGCTTATAGGTGAAGCTTCTAAGTGGTATGTTGATCAGGCCCCTTCCTCTCATACCACCTTTGCGACTATTGCCCGGGCTTTTTTGTCTTACTTCCACCTTCCCCTTCGTTATGACACTGGTACTGAGACTTCTTTCCGTCAATCGTCTGCAACCTGCCTATCCAACCATGTCCAGGAATGGCAGAGAAGAAAGAGACTATGTCGAGCTCCTACCTTCGAAGACCATGTCTACATGGACTGGTTCCTTAGATCTCTTATGCCACCTATCAGAAAATATGTCGCATCGCACTTTCCTCAAACCGAAGAAGCTAATCTCCAAATTGCATTAAAATATGACCTGATCTATGATCAGTCGGGTTATGTTTATACCGTTCTACCTGATCTTCCCAGACCTAGTGGTGCCAAAGCACCAGAGGAATCTCACGCTGCCAACGATATCATTGGATCTCTCTCTAATCTGTATGCTCAACGTCCCATGGGCTATGGTTTTCCTCCAGGGGGGGCCAACACCTCCTGCACTTTTCCCCCTCCCGGTAGCACGTATCCAGGATACGGCATGCCTCCTCTTTTTTCCCAACCTCCTATTTACCACACTCTTACCAAACCTCCTTATTATCCGTATCCATAGCCTTGTGCTCCAGCTCCTCTAGCATTAGCACCTCCTCCGCCCTTACCTTCTCAACCCCTGCAACAGCAACCACCGCCCCCTCAGGGGTAGGTGTATGCACAAAAAGGCGTGACTAATCCTCCTCCCTCAAAAAAGAAGAGGAAAGGCACTCAAAATCAAGCAGCCCCTAATAATCTTGGACCTAATCAATGTAATTCTCCTAACACTACGAACCAAAAATAGGGCACTCTTCCTAAGCAGGACAGGACTATTTGCATGAACAAGTCATGTTCTTGTTGTGGTGTTTATGGTCATTACATGCATGATTTTCCTCTTTTTCCACAGATGCGGTATTTGTGGGAGTCTCAAGCAACATTGAGAGGAAATAAAGCCTTCCCTTCCATCCCTCCCAGTGTTGCACCTAGTCAACTGGCGGTGCTTGTCGATCCTTTTCCTCAGCAAGGATTTTTGGCTACCCAACCACCTGAAGGTCAGGTGGCCACTCAACCTCTTCCATATAGTACCTCGGATTAACATATTCTCATGATGAACTCTGATCAACCTCTGACCATAGACATCAATCTTTAGACTCAGTCTCGTTAGTACAAGAAGCCTCCCGCTACGTCTATCCCTGAGCCACCTCCTTCGATCTCTACAAAGCCTCTTTCGACACCTAATGGTCCCTTACAAATCCGTCAGCCTAAGGTGGAGGTTCATACCAAGATCCCTAAGGGACTACTACACCGAAAATCTTCTTTCAGCAAAGTTTCCCATTTGTATAACATACTAGATGATTTGGCACAATCCCCTGTGGCCATTTCAATGCTAGAACTCCTCCAATCATGCCCTTCACAAAAAAAATCTCTACTATATGCCATGGGTGTTGTAGATCCTTCCGACGATCAATTGACTGTCTTTGATGTTGACCAGTCAGAACATCCTCCTCTCCCTGCTTCCATCACCTTCCAAATACCAGTCAAGATCCTGATTACCAACATTTCCCGATGCATTATTGATGAGGGGGCATCCACCTATGTGATGTCCACTTTGGTTTGGAAGCAACTCAGATCACTTGAGTTGGCTCCTTCCATGATCACTCTTCGAGCGTGGGATGGTCACGCCTCCCAGCCCATTAGATTATTCTGAAATTTCTCTATTACTCTTGTGGGAAAGACTGTTTGCATTGACGTAGAAGTCATAGATTCCCCCTTAGATTACAACATTCTATTGGGTTGTAGCTACACTTATGCGATGTCTTCTATCCCTTCCATGGTCCACCGCAAGATTTCCTTCCCTCATAACTAAAATATCGTCACCATAGACCAATTGACATATTACGAACCGAAGTCTCAGACCTTCCCTGAGTCAACTATCTCTTCAGTGGCCAACAAGAAAACCGTCGATCCTTTGACCAGTGTTTCACCTAAAGTCTACAGAGATTCCTCATTTGTTGGTATGTTCCCTGGTCTTCCTCCTCCTATCTCTGATACCAGATCATCGAATGTTTGCATGATGCAATCATCTTGGGCTACCCTCAAGCAGCTTGCCTTGGCTAGTCAGTAGCCTCCTCACCCTCTGTAACCTACTCCTAGCCCTTCAATTCATTCTTCTGGACCTCCTCCTTTTGTCCCTTCAGCTGGTGTTCATGATCCTCTTTATCCTCCTGGAACGGTTCCTCTAGGACTTAACCATTTAGGAGCCATCCTGCTTGGCCATTACCCCTCTGGTCAGATACCATTCCTAGCTCCCCCACCAGGAGTGTATACGGCACCTGTGATGGCCACCCTCTCTCTTCCTAGCTTGACCCTTGGGATTCCCATCTAGTACCTTGATCCTCCAGCTGCTACCCCACTTAATCAACCCAAACCTTATCTTGCTTTGACCACAGTTCAAGTGGTCCCCATGAATTCTCCCATTGCAACAGTGCCTCAACCACCTCAACAGGAACCCCCTCCTGTTGTGACTGCTTTGGGTAAGAAGGGAAAATCTCGCAAGAGGGCCTCTAAGGACAAGGCTGCCCCGATAGACCCTGCACCTACCCTACCCACAAAGCCTTGTGCCTTGTGTGATGTCGTCATCCATGCCACCCATAACTGTCCTGAACTGCCCCATATCAAGCCCATGGCTAAAGTTTCATTCCCTAAGTCTACAGTCCCTGAAGCCTCTGTTTCATCCTCGACTGCAGCCAAGAATCCTAAAAATATTCACACCAACCAACCTTGTGCTTTGTGTGATCTCCATGGCCATTATTCCCACCATTTTCCCCATATTACACATTACCACACCTCTTTAGAGGTAGTTCATGAGTAGGATATTGAAAAAAACCATTCCGCCTCTCCCGTACTCGCGCAGTATGTTGCAGGCCAGACTGAGGATTTACCTGCTCCCATTTACATTCCCCTCCTAATTTTGAAATGATGGAGCATGCGGCCACCATCCTCTACCTTTCATCATCCATGAGACCCTTGGTGGAATCTCCCTCTGAATCTTCCCCTGTTGTTTCGCTTGACCTCCCTTCAGCGATCACCCTGGGCTCAAAATTAGTAGATGCCTTATCTAATTGTTCTTACATCATCCCCTGTGATGATTTGCATGTGAACCTTTCTTCTCATGATGATGAGTCAGGTAGCTTTGCCATGTCATGTGGTCTCCCTTCCTCCAGTCACTCCATATTCTATTGTGATGATGACATCATGGAAGCCATTTCCACCCCTGACTTCATCTTTCTTACCCATAAATGGGATGACACCATCTATGCCTATGGTGAATTTTGTGGCCTGAGCACAAGCTACACCTCCGGTAGCTCCCACACTCCACCTCACCATCAGAGTGTGAGTAGTAGACATCCTACCTAGATCACTCCCTCCCACAGAGTGCATTCAATTTCTACTTTGCGCTCAGGTTACGAGCATTGTTTATCATCTTCCCATTTATTATCTTGTAGCTCTTTTCAGATGGACCTCTCATCCACACCTTATATTGGTTTCACCAATGGTGTAATTCGCTACTCCTGGAATCTAGCCTCGGCAGGTTGGGCCATTTTTACCCCCTTGCATTTTCTTGTTCTCTCGAATGGTGTATGCATTGGTACAACTACTAATAATCAGGCCTAATATGATGCAGTGTGAGGTTTATTATTCGATGCCCTTTCATATCGCATCCTTCACCTTCATGTTCGTTTAGATTCCCTGCTTCTTCTCATGAAATTGAATGGTGTCTATCGTGTGCATAATCCTATCCTTTTTAGAAGATATTCACGAGTGAAGATTTTGATGCGTGAATTTGAAATCATTACATTCATTCATGTACCTAGAGCACAAAATCACTATGTAGATAGAATTGCAAACCATATTCTAGATTGGAATTTAGCACATGCATTTAACACAAGATAATAACATAAAAATATCAAAACGATGCATATCCATAATATGTATCGCATAAAATGTTTGATTCCATCCACTCTTATACATATGACATGCCCATAGCATGCTACAAAAATCAAAACTGGGGACACCACCTGCCCCTACACACAAATCACTATTTGGAGGATCCCAAGCCAATGGCTCTCCTCCTGCAGTTCATAGATCATGCATACCCTGTCTGGCCATCGCCATGTGCCGCATGACCCTCGCCACTCAGAGGGTAGACCAATACATGGCTCTATGTACTGGTCATATAAGTATTTCTAGCTGCGCTCTAAAAAATCGGTCATAAGCCTCTCACATCTATGATGAATGTCCTCTAGGATGGCTGCTGCATCTTCATTTTGCTGTGCCCTTGGTCCACTAGGTATTGCGGTCCACGATACTGCAGGTCGTCCCATATACCTGGTTGGTTTTACCGATGTTGTATCTGCATACCAAACATGAAAGAATCAATACCACATACAATATTCTAGAAATTTACATCCACATAAAAGATTAGCAATTTTTCACTTACCATCGGGCCCCCATATTCCACCAGGAAGTAATGGAAAATCTGGGTCCCCACAATAACTCATCCCACTATAGGAATAGTCGTCTATATACAATAGCATTTGATCCTAGTGAAAAAATAACTCGGCTCGAAACACCCATCCAACCGTCCCACCTCCTCCTATGCACAGTAGTCATCCCCACTAATGCATCCTAGGCTCTCTCGGGCCCCCATCTTGGAGTTGTATGTGAGGTTGAACTGTCAGGATCTTCTCAAAGAAGAACGAGCACAAAAATGTACCATATACACAGTCATTGTTCACTTGTTGCTTGCATAGCGACAATTGTCGTTTCAATGAAGACAACATCAGCTGGGCCCACCCATAGTAGGTCCCACTCAAAACACTCTCCACAAGCATCATCTGCACCGTGGTGATGTGATGGAGTTCCTGGTTGCCCAGGATCTGTAGCACCACTAAGGCCACAGCACAAGTCTCTAACCTCTCCAGATCCCCGATGGGTATTTGAGTCCCCTTGACTTGGAGACCTGGTCGAAAATGGCGCTCTACAAACTCTATGATATTCTGCCCCCACGGTAATACTTGCTGAGTATTCCCTACCATCCCAAGTGGTGGGAGACCAGTCAAGAAATATATATCCTTGACCGTTAACTCGATTTGGTGCCCCTGCACTATAAAGAACTCATGGTTTGGATCCCAATAGCTAACAATCCAGGCCAATCAGGGCTCTCCAGCTCTCATCAAAGGGTTCTCCACAAACTTCAAAACCCCAAACCTGGCCAATGCATTGTGGACATCTTGATCCTCCCGGATCTCCGACCGTAATGCGCCTAGGTATCTCTCTCTCCAGTTGATCCGTAATTCTACCATATCTACACAAAAACATCATATTTATCAATATACAGATAGGAAATACTGTATATCATCATAAAAAACTAGTGCTAAGCCAAAAAATAGCACAGAAAAACCCCTCCCTGACAGGTCGTACTTTTCAGGCCCAAACCTGGGACAGGTTGTAGTTTTTTTCTCAAAACCAACTACCCAAGTCACACTTTTTGCCCCAAAAAGTGCGACCTAGCCGTGAAGAGGAGAAGGGGTCTATTCCTGAGCCCTGGGGACCTAATATGAACTTTCAATCCATTGAAAAGAAAGAGTAGGGTGTGGCCTCTTACCTGCAACTGACGGATCTCTATTCCAACGGTCGGTTTGTTCGCTACGATCGCCGCAAGATTTAGGGCCTTCTCTCGTCTCTATATTCACCACAGCTCCACATGAAAATGAGTGAATTTGGAGGGAAAATTCCTTATTAAAATAAATACCCCTAATTTTTATTTCGCCAGCTGCGGCCAAAACGTAGCTCCATTTGCCAAATGGTCTGTACCATTGGAAAGCTCTCACCGAGCCCTCAAATGGGTATCTGTTAGTTGTTTGCGATTTGATACTTCAACATGACACATTTTGTCCAAGAAGGGTCACTTCACCACTCCTCAAAATTGAATTTCTTCACCTGCAACACTTCTACTTGGGGGCACCCTTGTGCTTTCATACTTGTCCATGCTTGTGTTGACCTTCGTCATGCGTAACCATCATGTACTCATGTTTTTATGGTCCCCATTGGGCATTTTTCTGTGTGGCAGCACTATCGAGTCACCATTTTTTAGAGCACCGAGTTGAGTCATCATTGCATTCATGGATTCTATCCCGAGTCCTTTTGTATCCCGTTATAGTCCTCCATCCTTCATTGCTTGGTTCCTCTCTCGTGCGCACATTATGACCTTGAGTCTCACTGTCCCCTATCCTTCATGATGTTGTGTCAGTCGCTGCCAGGTCATCCATGCCCTTTATGCTCTAACAAGGGAATTCGTCCGTCCGCTACTCAGTACCCCCCATTTCATCAACATCCCTGGTGTCAGTCTGTCAGTTGCTCTACTATTTTCTTTCGTGCCTTAGTTGAGGATTTATTATTGCCTTGCCTATGAAGGACCTCCTTCTGTCGACATCAGCTCATTCATTCCAGAAGACAGGTTTAGAGGGTGGTGTACCTTGGTTCCAGCTTCCAATCTTGTTCAGTACCTCAGATAAGGAAAAGGGACTCCTTATTTCCCTTTTACTTGATTGTTTCTCAGCTCCATCTCCTTTCAGCATGATCGAGTTCCGTATACTTGATGGTCCAATGATGCAGCAGCTAGTATCAGTGATTCCAGGGTGTGTGTGAGATGTCTCAACCCTCATGAGTGAGTGGCCCTACAGGTATCCCCCCACATGTCCGGATGACCTCTTCATTTCATCCTTTCATGCAGCTCCATATATTTGATGATGTCAGCCTCAGCCACTTGTAGCGCCTTTTTTATTGCATGTATCAGTCATATTTTTAGAGCCCTTTCTTGTTTACAGGGGAATCTGGGTTGTATTTATATCTCAGGTACTCAGATATTATTGTACAAGTTCTGGCTTTTATCCCAGGCACAATATGTATGTGGGATTCATTATCATGTTATTTATCTGGCTCATGTTTACACCAACATTTACTATATTTTTTAGTCCCTTTGCTTACTGGATGCCTTATTCTTTGTACTTTGCCTCGAAAGGCATAGGTATGCCTCCCCCACTCCCTATAGCACAGGTACTCACTCATAAAAGAGATTTTTCACACCTGTAAGTATCGCCTCCTAAGGGTCTAGTCCTTTCAGCACTTTGGTCTACCTTATACTTCTCTCTCTTTGACTTCCCCTTCGGTGTCTAGTGATTGAGTTATTACAACATACTTCGGTCATACGATTAGCTCCTAACGTTTGCATGTCGGGGGACCATTTTTTGGTCATCTAACCTATTGTTATTAGATGGACCCAAATACACCATGTAAGACCAATTTTACCCTAAGTAAAATTGCATTGACTATGAAAAATAACTAAGTAAACCACCTTTATTAAGTTATTTATCGTCTAAACAGGAAACCCCATGAGGAAATATTAAATAAATCTACATTTTCTTGATTTTCCTCAAGTAATAATTAGTTAAACAACAGTTTAATTAATATTCCTGGTTATATCTAACCCAAAACAGGGAAATTAATTAGATAAATCAGTATTTATGTTATTATTTCCTAAGAATAATTATTTAAACCTTATTTAAATAATATTATTTGTTGAATATGACTAAATCGCCCTTAAATAATTAAATAAATCATTATTTATTTTATTATTGCTCAACCACATCCTTAAAATGATAAATAAATCATTTATTTATTTATTATTTACAAATAAAGGGATTTTACCCAAGTCAAATTCCTTTCCCTCCAACAAATATAATAAAATATTGCATAAAATTTGGATCGTGATTTCGTTAATAATATTTTAATTATGCACCAATATCTAGACTAACTCAATGTTTTGTAATGAATAGAAGGGTTTTCCCATTCATTTACCACCTTTTGTTGCCTAAAGATCACTCTGGATCTATACTTTTGGTCTGAATTTGATCCACCATCATAGTCATATTTTTCTACCATTTTTGTCTCGGTTTTCTACACCATCAAGAGAGAGGAATTTTAGATCTAAAGTGTCGAGGACTTACAAGAACCCATCCCATTGAGGAGAACTAGTAACACCCATCTTTGTTTTCCTCCCAGGTGCCATTAATACAAAATTCATTCAACATATTCTTGTCTTAATTATTGGATGCATGGAGTAAATCTTTTTTTCTACTGTTTAATGTCTTCTAATGCATAGATCTAGATTTTTGTAGCATTTATCTTGATCACCTAACTGCAGACCTGAGGATATTGGTAGCCATATTTGTTTTTAGGGTTGTTTGTTATGCACAACTAAAGTGGTATTTTTTCGTACGCTTGGAATTAAGATTCATAGTAACAAACACGATAGAACCACCATTAATGTCAATGGACCTCAAGGTACTAAAACATATTTCGTAAGGCGTGAATAGATGATTTGATGTCGAACAACGAACAAAATATTGCGGTCAAAATTCTGGAAGCGAGGATCTTGTATATGTTGTAACAAGCCGCATGGTACTGGAATCTGATGTTTCTAAGTGAACTTCCTGGATAATGATTTGTTGTCGACAGGAAGTCACGTTATTCTGAAACGGGAGTTACTGATTTTGGAGAAAAGGGTGTGACTTGATATAGCAATTTTCATGGATTATGGTCATGAGAATAAAGGTTTGTGAGTATTGCAGAAGGATGATTTATTCAGTGGATGACTTCTCTTGAACATATCGATGACACTGAGATGAGTTGGTAGCATTGACCTAAAACCGAAGTGAAGGTATGATGAACCATAGGTATGAATGAACTTTCAAGATGACTACCCAACCCAAACAGTCATAGACATGGAGTGAAGGAAGTTTCATGTTCAAGAGTGACTTGCTACCATAAAGAATTATGCTCACTTTTGCCAAATTTTCCCCGGTCATTTCTCGACCAGTACCTCTTTATTTTTTAACAAGCTTGAGGAGGATAACATTTTCTTGATCTATAATTCAACCCTTCGGGGGAATAAATTATTTATATTTAATAGTTTAACGAGTCTAGTGAAGAATGAAACTCGATTCTTGCCATGATAGACAAGCCCGTCGCTATTTTATGTTTTAACGAGATTAACGACAGTGATAGCCTGGTCCTTTTTCATATTTATAGAGATTGAAAAAGAGGACGAAATAAAACTCTAAAAATAATTTTTTTATAAATTTGTTACTCAGATCCAAAAAATTGTAAAATAATATCTAAGAGAACCTCTTTAGTCATGTTCGAACAAGGTATTCCTTTTTCGTAAATAATCTATCTCAGTCCGGAAAAGGGTTAAACTTATACTGAGTAGATATCAATTCATTAACTTTTACGAGCTCAAAAAGACAAGTGCTTGGCAATATTTTCACATTATCAGAGTCTGAAAAGAGCTGAAAGAAGACTCTAGTGGTTCCTTCTTCGCCATTATTGAAGCTCGAAAAAGAGATAAAAGTGTGCTTCAAATCATTTTTCATTTTTAACAAAGATCGAAAAATAAGGAGAAAAACTATGCTTTGTGGTCAAATCATTCTTGAAATAAATCTGCACGATTATTTTTTTCATCAGTTGTAAGACCTATTCAAAACAACACCAAATGGATTAAAAATACCTGTTTCATGATTAAAACATAATAAAACCATATTCATAGCAATAAATATGATTTTCAAACAATTAAATGACTATTAAAAAGAGTTTTACTATTCATTTTTACCATTCCATAGTTACCATTTGAATTTTGGAGCTATGAACATGATTTTCCCCCGCACTTCAGCGGTCGATTACGTGTAATTGGTAAGAATGTTTTGAATGCCCCCTACAAGAGAATATGCCCCCCAAGCTTCATTTCATTCACCTAAGTAGATTACTGGTTACTGATAGCTAGATGGAATGAAAGTTCATTTGGAGAGGATTTGTTTCATTTTTTAAAGAGCTTGACACATGAAAAGAACTATTCTCATCATCTGTTTCATTTTTTAACGAGGTTGACATAGTAAAAATAGCTTTACTCATAGGCACTTTTTTCATTTTTTAATGAGGCTGACACAAAAAAAAATAAATGTCCTCAATAGCACTTGTTTCATTTTTTAACGAGGTTGACACAAGAAAAAAGAACTATCCTTAAAGGCACTTGTTTCATTTTTTAACGAGATTGACAAAAGAAAAAAGAACCATGCTCATGAGAACCTATTTCATTTATCGAGGTTGACATAGGAAAATAACTATCCTCAACACCTGTTTCATTTTTTAACGAGGTTGACACAGGAAAAAAACCATCCTCATAATTTGTTTCATTTTTTAACGAGGTTGACACAGGAAAAGAACCATCCTCATAATATGTTTCATTTTTTAACGAGGTTGACACAGGAAAAAAACCATCCTCATTGTGTAGTTGGAGTAGTGAGTGTGCTCTGGAAAAGACGTAGTATAATGGAGTCATCATTTAAGGATTTTGATGAGCACCATAAACGATAAGTTATAACATGCGGTGATGGGTCTTCTCCAGGGTTTTCATTGAATTTTGGAATTTTAGAGGGTATTTTATGTGAAATCACTAGCCACCAAGGGGAATAACTAATGGCACAAGCTTGATATTTCACTGAAGATGTGAATAAAGGATCAAGCCAGTGAGTACTCATAAGGGAGGAACTAGATAGGGTTCCAAATGATTACATGGGTGAAATCAATGGACAAAACATTGAAGATGAAGCAACAATAGATGATGTCGCAACTGAAATAGACGGTTCAGTGTGGGATGTTATCTCATCCATGGTCAAATGACCCAATGTATACCCTATAGAATCTATGGTAACTAGAAGTGAAACAGGATCAACAAAATCAGAGGAAGGCGATTGAGGAAAATACTCGTACAGGTAAATCTCCTACTGAAAATGAGTTAGAGTTAAAGGTGTTTCATCTTGTGGTATTTATTCAATTGAAATGAAACTAGGTGGAAAAAATTCACCATCAGGCCCAAAGTATATTTCTGGTGGTTGAATGCATGCTATGAGAGACTCAATGGCTACAATAGATTGTGGAGTGACCAATACAAAAACAACTTCCGGTTGTTTGTCTTTGGGATCAAGATTTTCTCCACTTAGGGAATATAGAAACTAAAATATAAGGGGATGATAGACCATATTTCATTGCTCCTAGGGATGATGTCTAGTTTGACCAATAACAACTGCCCCCTAAAGAACAATGGGATCCAGATCAACTTCCAGTTAAACAACGTCGGGTTCGAGAGGTATGGTATCACATATTGGATGGATTGTGACCATGGGTAGCTATAAGGACTATGTCTCAAAAACAATAGAAAAACCAGGATTTTTAGAAACAACTTGTGCTGACTCTGGTATATGGGAAGATGATGCTTCACCAGAGGTACTGATATTACTGGTTTCGGTAGAGTGATGTCGCCTTCACTACACAAAACTAGATTTTTGTGGTAAAGGTGGTTTCAATGCAAGTCTACGCGAATGATGAGGAAAGGGATTTTCTTCTTCCATGATGACTGATTTATTTTAACCAAAAGCAAATAAAAAAAATAAAAGGGTAATGCTAGGCAAAAAGGTTTACCAAGAAACTGTGAACTGCAGAATACCTCTTGGCGAACCAAGAATTACAAGTAGGAAATCTCCCCGAATGCTATGTTCAGTGTATCAAAATTTACAAGGCAACCGACTCGGTTCACTATGGATGGATAGCAACCTAAATTTTTCCTCCCAAATACACCTGAAGGTACATGGAGGCCTAAGTCTATATTAGCATTGTCTGATGCGAAACCACACAGTAAGAGCATCCCTTTATACTTATCGTACTGTAAGGCTGCCTGATATACCTGAAAGTACGTGGATGAGCTGCAATATACTTATGTACATGGAGTGAGGTATCACACTCGGAATTTATCATAGAAAATTAATGACAGCTGCTATTTTTTACGATGCCAGAACATGTATCTAGCTTATACATTCTAAATTTTATCGTTATGGTTCCAATTATTTTTTAGGTAAATTGAGAAAAATTTTAAGTTGATCTTGTTTATAAATTTTCCTTTCAAAGTTTCACCGCGATTATGTATTAGAAATTCCTAAAATGAAAACTAATAATGATAAGAAATATTTAATTATTAGTTTTTCAATGAAAATCCTAGCTACTACAGGGAAAGAGAAATCAATTTGAGAGAAAAAAAATCAAAGAGCACAAACTAAATGCATATTTCCTAATTGTTCCTTTTTCAAAACACACAAACCACTACATGCAAATGCAGGTTTTTCTTTTCACTTCCTTTAATGTTATGAATACATAAAAGAAGCTAAGTGCACCAAATAAATAAAAACAAATGCCTTTTACTTTTGAGAAATGGGGAATAAAAACAATAATTTCTATTTTGAAGGAAAAATGAGGAATGAAACAACAATTTCTCCTATCAAGAAATGAAGAAGTGATGACAATTTCCTTTTTCAAAAGTAAATGGATCTAATGCGACAATAAAAATATTTTCAAATTAATTTGTCAATGATATATAAAAATTATTTAAACAAACATTGAAAAAAAAGTTATTTCAAAGGAGGAAGAGGTAGATGAATTCACTGGTCAATATGAGGCTGAGGATTTTCAAAACAAAATAGAAAACAAACTAAAACAAATTGAAAAGAGAAATTCAAGGGAATTTGGATGGTTTCAGGAGGTAACGCAATCTCTAAAGAGAGACAATGCTTTGCAACACAGGCCTGAAAGGGATACAGTTCTATTTAAACCACTGTGTCTTGTCCAAGAGTGCGTTGGGCACAGTGTAAAAGGAAAAACATAGCTGCTTAACACACTTCTTTTGCAAAATTGGATCTTAAAAATATTAATCTTTGTGAGTAACAACTACTAGGTGAATAAACAGAAAAAATCAAAGGCTAAAACACCTAGGATAAAGAGTAATCTCCCCAGCGGAGTCACCAATTTGTTATGCGAAATTATGAAATACGAATAAATCATTCTTCCCTAGACAGGTGCTAATCTAGAACAATAGGTCAAATACTTTACGACTATCTTTCCTAACTGTAAACAGACACACAGAATGAAATAAGTAACCTACTTGGGATCTAGGCACTTCCAAAGTCTCCTTCTGTCTCTTTTGTTGTAGCTTCAAATGCCAGCCGGCTATGCAAAATATTTCCTGCAAGAATGAACACTAAACAACAAGAGATAGCGATAATACAGATGTATATTTAAGTTATTTAGCTAAATCAATAAAGAATAAACCATATAAATCAACTAAGAAATCATGATATTGAAAATCAAAGCTTATACAAATGCACATAGGGAAAAATAAGCAGTAATCTTTATTGATGATAGAAGGGCAGGTTACAACCCAGTGATTGACGTAGTGTCACCATCTCTAGTAGAATCCCAGCCTCATCACAATGTAGATATCTCCAGCATTATGCCACTCAAATCAATCTCCTCAATTGAAATTCCACCAACATTTCTCTACAGAAATTTTTCCTTCTCAAACACTAAGATCTGTGCTCAATTTATAGAGGAGCTGAGGGTAGTTTTACAATAAATTACTTTCCAATAATAGGAAAGACATGTTTCCAATCTTGTAGATGTCAAATGGACACATGGATTTGAAGTTTGACACATGTGAACTCTTCTAGAAGGCACTGACCAGGAGGAGATTCTGAAACAATGAGAATTTCACTCCTAATGTGACCAATGCACCCATGGATGTCGGTAAGTGTTTTTTAGAGAAGCCTTGCATAGGGATAACTGCATATGTAATTCACTTAGTCCCTTTAGAGGCAACATTGATGAGCTCTCATATGATATATTATAAACTTCAGAATTTGGAAACCTTTGTAGATGAAAGTCTTTGATTGATTTCTCTTGTTCTTTGTCTTAGGGCATGTAGCAACTGAAATGTTAATAGATGATAGACCCTATACATTGGTCCTAGAGATGATGCCTAGTTAACCAGGTCATTCATAATGATGCCCAAATTGACCTATAACAAAAATTCGAGTTGGTTTATGGTAAACCCCCCTTGTTCCCGATATAATTTGAGTGCGCTCAGAATATCTCTTGAAGTAGGGTTGGATCTGTGAGATGCCTAAAAAAACAAGTTGGATCAACTTAATGAATTAGATGAAATTTGTTCAATTTTTTTCCAGAAGACTATTGTTATTCAGCAGCAGAGGACGAGATGGCATGATAAGTTTATAAAAAACAAGGTGTTTCACAAAGAGGATTGGGCATTACTCTATGAATCTCATTTTAAGGATTTTAAAGGAAATCTTTGCACTCGCTGGATGGGGCCTTATGAAGTGGATGTTGTATTTGATAATGGAACAATCAAATTGGTCATAATTGATGATACACGTGCTTATTTCATAGAAAATGGACATCTTCTGAGACTGTATCACCGTCCAACCTATAAGGATGCCTTCATTAAACATCTGTCCGAGAAATTTGTTCTGAAGGTTGTCACTACAGAGAATTCCTCCTCCGCATCCTTGATCTAATAATATATATATATATATATATATATGCTATCACAATTCATTATTTTGTCTTTTTGCAGGAGCTACTATTGAGGTGCAATGCTATGGAGTTGGAAATTTCCTAAGTGATGAAAGATGTTACTACTGGGGTGTTTTTTCTCCGCTACTGCTGTTACTCCTGGAAATTTTTGAAGTATCAAATGTTGTTACTCCTTGAAAATTGTTCCTCCTTGGATGTTGTTACTCCTTAGATGCTACTACTTGTGATGTTGTTACTCCTGGGATGCTGCTACTCGTGTCGTTGTTACTCCTTGGACACTGTTATTCGTGATATTGTTACTTCTTAGATGCTGCTACTCTGTGTTGTTGTTACTCCTTGGATGCTGTTACTCCTTAGTTTTTGTTACTCCGCAATGTTGTTACTACGCCAACGTCGTCACTCCGCCCGTGTTTTTACTCCGTCAACACTGTTACTTCACCGTTATTCTATCATTACTCTGCCAACTGTTACTTCCCTCAGGTAGGTCACCAGGTATGTCTCCATTGACTCTTATGGATTTAATTAAATATTTCATTGATAAGACATTGAGACCGTGGACTAATATTTTTAAGTTGGGGGTGAGGGGGTGCTATCATAATTAAATGACAGCGTAATGCAACCACAACAATGATTATCCTAAAATAATTATTAAAACTCGTTCCAATAGTACGCTCCTCGATCTTCATCGTATTTCGTATAATTATTAACATGTATTGGGACTAGAAACATGCACGTTTCCAACTGATCAGTCCCTTCCAAATTATGTGAAATAATTACCATCTCATCGATCATGCTTACCATAATCCGCCATGATTTTCTTCGCTTCCCGATAAATCACCTGTCGTATTTACTGTTATTCCACTTCATTTTTCACCATGTTGTTATTACCGAAATTGGTATTCGTCACTCCCTCCAATGGTGTGTTGCATCCAAAGTGCTATTATAGTTTGTACATGATGGGCAGACTGTTTGTGCGACATGAACCCAAAGATACAACTCTAGTCTATAGCAATGTAGATGTGTGGCAAGTTTTCATCGATGCAAGATGGGATATCTATTTTAATATACTACAGGGATTTGATGAAGGGATCACGACAGAATTTGCGCCAAATTTGGATGATAATCGCTCTCGGTTAAGAGGAGTAGAAATCCCTATCACAGAAGATGCCATTGCAGAAGTTAGTGGGCTAACATGACAAGGACAATAGTGGTTCTCTTGGAGGACTCCCCTGCCAGAATTTCGTGAACATTTTTTGCAGGCTAGAAAAAGTTTTTTCCATAAGGGGAGAGGGTATGATCGTAAATACTTATCGTACACATTGAATGATGTAGCATGCTTTGTTATTAAATATATAACTTGCAAATGATGTTTTACCACTTTTTTCAAGTAACATTTAAAAATCCCTGCCCATCTCCGATTCATGTAGGCACATGTTAACTCTTTTAACATGCCTTTATTTCTAATAAAGAATATCCAACTCATGGTGCAGTCTGCTCAGAGTTCGCACTAGTGTTGGAAGTCCTTACCAGTCATGGAATGGTCTATTTTTTTTTTCTGCATGCAATGGCCCGATTCCAAGTCCCCTGGGCACAACTCTACGAACTATCAGAAGAGGGAGTAGTAGATATTATTACTACTAGGAGGAAGAACCAGCACCTCCAGTTGATTTAGTAGAAGAGGAATATCTGGAGGAAATTGAGGAAGAACCAACACCTACGTCTGATTCAGAAGAAGAGGAAGAGCTAGAGGAAATGGAGGAAGAACCAACATCTCCTATTGATTCAACAAGAGAAGAAGAAGAACCAAAGGAATTGGAGGAAGAAGAGGAAGAACTGGAGGAAATGGATATAGAAGAAACAATTGGTGATACAATAGAGGATGTCACATAAGAACCACCCTCAACTATGGAACCTATTGATGAAGGAATCATGGAGATAGGGGATTAATTTGATACTGTTCTACAGGAATCAATTTTCATTAATGAAGTACAAGGGGAATAAATACCAGCCAGGGGGCTGGAAAGTGGTGTTGTCACATAAGAACCAACATCACTTGTCGAAGAAGAGTTGGATATTGAAATGGATAGGGGTGTCAAACAAGAACCACCACTAACTCAGTTAGGACAGGAAAACGTAGAAATAATGATCCCCGAGGTTGACACTGCTCCACAAGAACCAGTGTTTACCACAGGTCAAGAAGCAATGCATCAAGAAGGCTCAGCTGAATTAAGAAATGAAGATGATGGAGAAAAGGAATTAGAGGAGGAAGAAAAGATTAACATAGACCAGGCAGAGAATATTTTCCATTCTCATTTTTAGACTATAATTCCAATAGGAGCAAGGGGGTTTCGTTCCCCCCAACATTTAGTAAAAGAGATCATTGTCCCACCCATACTGAATTTTATCGATTCAAGGAAGGATATGGTCATTGTCAGTCCATTGCTTGTTGATTCTCAGCAAGGGCATCCTGAAGTTCAGACTAACGAAGGAAATTTTGCAGAAGAAATAGAGGAGAGAATGGCCAATGAAGGCACTATCTAGGTGATAGAAATTCCTAAATTGAAAAGAGGATAAGAGGAGAGCGCTCCCAAAGAAAGGAAACCAAGTAAAGAAGATATGGTGGAGAATCTAGTTGATGCCTCTAACAACATTCCACCACCTTGTGAACCTGCTACTGGGCTGGGAGACAAATTTAATCTTAAAAAAGAGTGGATAGAATAATGTGAAAATAGGAGACCACCTCTCAAAGAAAGTTACAACTTCATTTTAATGTGACCATGCTGTTGAAGAAGGATGTTTGGAAGATGAGGAAGCAAGTATCTCAGTTAAATAAAAAAGTAAAAGAATATAAATGGAAGGTGTGAAACCCAAGGTTGAAGTTTATTCAATAGCCATATAAATAGAAGATGTTCCTAGAACCTTTTTTGCCACAAATATTTTCCCTATTGAACATCTATTTGAAGTCCGAGAATTATTCCTAGCTGCTAAAATTCAGAAATGGAAATATGCCGTGAATGAACATAAGAAGGAGACAAAGAGGGTTCAGGATCAGGTCATTGGGATTGCTACTAGGTATATAGACCAGTTAGATAGAGCAAGATGAAGGCAAGAGAAAAAACAAGGTAAGTTTGAGGACTTAGAGGAGTAGGTACGAGTGCTAAAAGCAGATAAAGAGGAAATGTTTACCTTGGTGCCATAGGTAATGGCTTGTAGACCTCCCACTCATAATTATTCTTTATTTATTCAAGAGCAGCTAATTTTCTTCTTCCTGGGAAGTATTCACAAGGAAATCAACCATGAGATTGAGGACCCAATATAGTTCCTTCGTATTTTGAAAATCCATGATATTGTGGACCAACACTTGATGTGTGAACTTTACATGCATAATTATTTCTTGAAGAATTATTATACCTTTAATCCGGTTCCATTTGTGGGAGACATTCACCTGAGAGCTTTCACCTCCTATACTATCAACCAGGTTAAATGGAAGAAGTCCTTTGATACTTTTGACGAAAAATAAGCTACAAGACCACCGATGATAAGGAGGGAGCATGGTTAGTCAGTAAATATTTATAGCAAACACTCTACCCTTTTGTAGATTGAGGGTCATAAAGAACATATGTCGACAACAAAGAAGTGGTGTGTTGACCTCTGTGTCAGATAGGTAGTTTATTTTCAGGATGAAGCCCTTGACAATTGTCAAAGGAGATGGATGTTGTCGTCATTAACTTTCAGAAACCTAGAACCTTTTTTGGCACCCAATGTTTCACAGGCATTAAAAATAGTGCCATGTTTTATTGCATGCATTCAAACTTGTGGGACCCAGTGGATGGGGCTGAGGTGTCAGTTCTCCCTCATTTGGTTGCCAACAGATCAGTATACTCCAACATACAATGTAAGTGAATATTTGTGGAAGGATATCCTCCTAATAGAAGGATATAAACCCCCTAGAACAGAGATGGAAACAGAATGCCACCTCTTTCAGTTTCATGCTGACCATAGCCAGTCGAACCCAGACCTGAAGAGATGACGAGTTGTATGAGGACATGCAGAAAGACCAGTTGGGGGGAGATGTTTGGTACCAAATCTGCATACTTTTCCCCTCCATTATAACCCACTATTTCACTTATTTGTATCATTAATATTCATTAAATTCTATGACGCACAAGGTAAACCCCATTCCATTGTATTATCTGGAATGTTTAATTAATGAATAATAGTCATGGGGATTTTTCCTATGCGAGTTACTAATTATATGATTTCCACAGATCTAGTGGTCAAAGGGGCATATCTGCAAATCACAGGAGCAACTCTTTGTTTACAACACTATTTCGATATTAGTGTAATAGCATACCAGATTCCATACCAATTTCAGACCTTTCTTATTTTCTCTCGGCAACTAGTTTGGCCATTTTAACAATTGTATATTTATAGACATTAGTTGTTATATTTGAGAAACAGGGTTTTCTGAACAATTGTATAAGAAGGATTTCAAGGTTTTGAATAAGGTTGATAATGAAAGAGATAAAGTTTGTAACAGAAGGCTGTTAATTAATTGAATGCAAGTCATTTTTTTGTTCTATCTGTAAGGTGTGAATCTATTGCATCCCTCGTCAGAGAGTTCATCCCACTCTTCTAACCAGGGGTTGCATTATTTCTGTGTGTTTTTCTCGCATTTATATTTGTACATTTTAACTCTTTTTATGGTACTTTTCTTTAATTTACTGTGAATTATTTTATAATTCTGCATTTTATCTTTAATGATTGTTACAGTGGTTCGTGCTTCTTTCATTCGTTAAATCTATGAATAATGTTGGTTTTTGTCATTTCTCCTGCATATACCTTGTGTGTTACCTTGAAATAATGTATGCACCTAGATTTATAGATTAATGTGGAAAAGGGTTGAACAGTTTATTCACACTCGGACACCAAAAACGACCATTCCACCTCATCATCATACCAAGTATGGTGGCCACACTTTTCTAATATAAGCCATTGTAGCAAGGCCTCTTGTTGCCATCCTAGATAATCATCATGCAAGGTATGGGATAATGTCAGCCCATATTCTCCCAAGAGTGACCAAAGCATCAATGACTCTTGCTGCCACCTCACATCATCATAATGCAAATCATGGAGCAACAATATATTGATTGACATGTAGAATGTCACATCAGACCAACATCACCAAGCTCCATGTTGCCACATCATGTGAGTACCATGAAATATCCTAAACAATAATACACCCATTGACATAGGATATGTCATGTGATGGCCATACTCTCTCAATATTAACTAGTGTACCCATGCCTCCTGCTGCTGCATCACACCAGTACTATGTAAGGCATGGATCATACAAATGTGAAATGTTGGGTAGTAACCATACTTACCCAAAAGAAACCAGTGAAACTGTGCTTCTTACTACCCCGTGTCATATAGAGTCAAGTAGCCTTTCAACCACTTTATCATCATCCTCACCCATCCATCCAAATGTGGGTGATAACTCCTATCATGATCTATCTTGGTATCCACCCAATGGAGGATACCATCCTCCCCAATCTAATGACAATATTTGCACTCCATGATATGTCGAAGTGCAACCTCCTTGAGGTCTCTCCATGAGATCCTCTCACCAATGGCCTAATAGAACCTATGAGGTTTTGAATATGATGTAGGAAAAAACTTCTCTTTGAGTTGTGAGGTTCTCATCAAGAAGGATCCATCTCGATAATGGAAAATGATATCCATCACAAGATGTCTACCATCTACCATCTTCCCATCCAATGTTTCATAAGTGAAGCAGTCATTAGAATTCTCCACGAATAATTATGTCCCCAAATCATCACTACTCCTCAATGACAATGTTATTGATCTCCAAGATGGTGCATCAGCTGTCTCATGGCCCTCTCCATACACAATGTTGAACTCATAGTCTTGCATTGTATTGATTAAGATTATGCTCATCTATCCTCTGAAAATCCACACTCCAACACAAAGTGTTGAGTGCAACTCAACAATCTAAAAATGTGATGGCTATACATATCCTCCTTGAACAAGTCAAGGGTCCTTTTCACAATGATAATCTACTGCTCCAATCAGCAAGGTGCTCTAACCCTTGGTTATGCAATTACCCTGATGGCATGACCCCACAAATATAAATTTGAGGTGCTAAAATAATATGGGATGGAATTTTTTATAAACTTTAGATCAACTAACACTTGGGAACATCTTTCAAAGCTACAAGAGTTCCTCCAACTGGTGCAATGGCTTCTCCAACTGATGGTGATGGTGATGGTTTCTCTTCTACTATTGTACTAAAGTCGGTATCTGCTTCCTCCTCCTCATGCATCTCCTGAATCATGCATGACACTCTCAGTTTAAAAGGCTTAGGATCATATTGCAAATATTCAAGTGCTCCTTCCACTGATGCAAGTACTTTTGTTGTAGCTGGTGGTGGTGGTAGTTGCTCTTCTTACGGAGTAATAGTGCTGACATCTTCCCCTTTCTCCTCATATACTTTCTCATCAATGTCAGGACATGTCTCTATTGAAAGTGTCTTTGTTTTTCTTCTATCAAACCTCTTTATCAACCTTTGAGTGAAGTCTGCATAAATAGACACTATTGCATGTTTCATATGGCTGAACCACCAATCCTTTTCCTCACCAACAAGGTGTAGTGCTACAATCTCAACAGCCTCTCTTTTCACTACTTGTTATAGCTGGAAGAAATTATCTAACTCCTTCATCCAAGATTTTTTTGTGCTTGTGGATGACCCATCAAATGTAGGTAGGAAGAATCTATTTTGTATGTGCCCTTTCCTTCTATTTTTGTTGTGGGGTCTCTAGTTTTCTTTGATTTGGAAAAACTGTTGGAGAGTCAGATTCTCCTTAAATTCTCTAGATTGAGATTTTTACTCTACAAGATAATTACTCAGAGTATCATGCTCCAAGTATCATCCATATCCATGCCATTCACTTCCTTCTGAAAGGAAAGTGGACATAGTAAAGTGTTGTGGAGCTCTCTGCATTGTTAATTATTTAGGCTACTGATAGGAAGTTCTCATACCTTCCTCATTCTGAAACCTAATTAAGGTTTCTTTTTTCCTTTCACCTATCTTTTATTTAATATATTTCGAGAGATCCTGCATATATCTGAAGAGAAGTGTGGAAAAACTTGATCAATCTACCATTATATATCTCTACCTTTTGATTCATCTTCTGATGTCATGTAATGTAATGCCCACAAGTTGAGCCAAAGAGCATGCTCTGATACCACTACAATATTCCAAAATAGGAAAATATAGTAATAAAAAAAAAACAATTGGAAACTATAGAAATATGGAAATAAAATGAATACACCATAAAAATAGACATAATAGCTGAGTCATTTTATTATTAAGTAGCTGAAATACAATGTACAATGGTGCTAAAAAATAGAAACACTCAAGCCAATAGAGATGGCTAGAGTGACCCTCAAGTCCTCTCACTGAAAGCACTACGTTACTACTGATCTGTTGGAGGCCATACTACATTGTACCTGCTAGAAATGTTGGAAATATAATTGGTGGATCAAAAGGGATGCATAGATATAGCTATTCTGGAGCTCAGAAAATGTCGAGATTTGGAATCTGGACTCTATGATGAAAACCAAGAATAACCTAGAAAGGATTTCTAGATTGGCTCAACTTAGAAAATCGCCCTCCTACGGATTGCAATACATAACTGTTGGGTATGCAGATCTATGGCATGAACTGAAAGAAAAAAGTGCTACAATACTACACAATTAGGTCAATGCATGAAGGGTTGGTCCCTTCTCCTGATTCCCAATCTAGAAGCTTGAGATCTAGCTCCTCCTTCCTCCTCTCAAGCTGTAGCTATTGAATACACAGCTGCTGGAATAGACTATGCTGTAAAGAGGGCTAAAGCTCTAGCCTATTGCTAGGTGATGCAATATAGCTCACAGCTGATGGAAATAATCTCACCAAAGTGAGGGGATGGTCCCTCACAAGATTCCATGATGAAATACTTGGAACTTCCTCCCCCCACTGGATCTACACTACTAGAATGTGTAATTCCTGCACAAACTATAGCTCCAAGGAGGTGTAGAATGATGTCCTGATATCAGGTGTCACAATTATGGTTCTGGAAGATTAAAATGTATGCACAAGGTGAAGGGTTGATCCCTTCACGAGTTTCCTAGCTGAAGTTATAACAACTACCTTCCTCCTCTCAAACTCTAAGGAAATAATGTGTAATTCATGAGGCTGTAAGTGTTTTAGAGAGGGGTAAAATGTGGAACCAATGTTGGATGATGAATTTCCCTCAAAGAAACCTTTCCAGAGTAGGCACTCGAAGTCCCTCGTGGATAAGGGTGGTGTTATCACCAAAATCGTACCTGATTGGTTGCTGATCAGACAACTTCAGTGTAACTATTTCAAACCAATATTGTGACTGAGGCTCAGCCTCCCTAGTCTGAGAGGGCTCTCTCAAGGGTTAATGATATTGAATAAATATGTAGATATATTTCTAACTCTATGAACTATGTCTTGGTTTTGTATGTTTGTGGGTTGAAAAGATGAAGGCTAATACTACCATTAGGCTATGGAATCAGCGATAGGGCTCTCAATAACAAAGGGTTTCCTTGTGGAAGCTGAGTCTTGTATACACTTCAATGAAAGAGTAACACATTCAATAAAATCCCAATAACTTGAGATTCAAAAGAAGTTAGAGCATGTGATACATGAATTCTGAGTAATGAAACATCAAGGTATTGAAAGGAAAATATTAAAAGAGATTCACCATATCTCAATACTTAAAGGAAGTTAGAACATGAAATATCATGAATTCTGAGTAATAAGTATTAAGACTTTGAAGAAACCTTTCAAAATATAGGACATAAACTCATTGAAATATAATAAGGATCTTAGGTGAAGAAAAGTTGTATTGTTACTGTATATATCAGAAACTCCAAAGCTTTACAATAAAATAGTCTTCTGAGTTAACATCTTCCAACCTATAGATTGAAAATAATATCAGCATGTAGACATTGGGCTTATGGAATCAACACTTTCAGTGATTCAATGAGTTCAATTAACATGGAAGTTGATGCAGGTCAGAGTTTTTAGTAGTAGGACATACACACATGAAACTTGAAAATACACAGTCAATTCACTCATAAAGGAAGTCATAGTATATCATGAAAACCACTGCAAGAGAGATGCATAAAAGGTATATATAGAATAATTAAGTACCAAAAACTCCTTCATAATCTCAATTTGGTCAAGTAACAAATCTCTGTATTGCTGAAATAGTCAATTTACAATAAGTTGCCATTTTGCCAAAAATATCCAACCCTTTGCTAATTCGACCCAATGGGATTTAATAGACATTTTGCCTCATCATATGATCTACCTCTAGGCTATATACATCGAATTTTTTCCTACTTACACCTTGCATAACCATAAAACATCAAATTTATGACAAACAGACACCTATCCTACTTGACAGTCCTATTTCAGCTAGGGCTCAAACTCTTCATTATTATCTTTAAAAAACTTATATACTTAAAGAAAATACATCTTTGACTAGTATTTTTTCACATGGTTTAATCTAGATGATGAGATTCACCACTTTGTGACCATTTAACTGACCTCCTCAAAACTAGGAAACAAAACCCTGTTTTTTAGGTAAATGGTCTTCTTCTTCTTTGAATATTTTGGCTGTCATCTGGTCTTGAATTCGTGGTCCTTTAGTGTTTAATAATTTCTTGACATGGTATTTAACTCTTTCATAGCCTCTATCTATCCAAAGCCTACTCCAAAACCTGCTAAAACCACTGAAACACAGTGCGCTACGAAAATAAGGTAGTTTCGTAGATCACTTTCGTAGCGCCTTAAAACAAGCCTTTATCCTCAAAAATTTTAACTCTTTCCTCTTACATCAGCTTTATCATCCTTCAACACATTTTTCATATCATTTTCAGCCCTTAACACCCTTTAAAACTGATCAAGAAAACAAAAACGCAGCTACAGCAGTTTCGTAGCGCTTTTTTGCTTTTTAAGCCTCAAGGGGCTACGAAATTGTTGTAGATGCATATTTTTTGCATAAATTTGGAAATTGAAACCTAAAAGTGGAAAAAAAAATTATATAACATATCATTAGCCTCAATAAACCATAAACCAACTCAAACCAATATTTTTGAATTGTCAATCTCACCTTTCATATTTAAGACATCCTTGTTGATTTTTCCTTCTTATTTTTTTCTTCTGAAAAATAAGCCTTGGAACAAAGCTCGTATATTATAATTGATGAAATATTTTGAAAAAATGAAGCATTTTTTTTTAGTATGTTGTGAAGAAAAACCTATCTTTTTTTTTTGAAACACATCTCTTGTTGTCCAGAAACTGCATTTGAAAAACATGTGTAAAACAGGAAAACTCTGTTTCTGAAAATAGGGCTTGAATGAAATCCTTGTATCTCCCAACTGATAACACATGTGACACAATTGAGAGAGGTTTTTTTATCTATTAATGTTATGAAGACAAACCTCTTTCATAATTCAAAAAAAATAATTCATTTTGCTAGAAACGGAACTTTAAGTTGACTGCTAAACAGTCATGTACAAGACCGTTTCGTAACAACAGTTTCATAGTGCATTTTAATTTATGAATTTATGCCACCTCATAATGAATTTGATGAAACTGAGAGAGGTTTTTGTAGCTATGTTTTTTATGAAGGAAAACCTCTTTCATATTTCTAAAATTAATTTTCAGTTTCTCATAAATCACCTTTTAAGTTTACTTCTCAAAGTCAGAAAACAGAGTTTTGCTTCATTTCGCTACAAAACTATTAGCAAGTTTCGTAGAAAAAAGTGAATTTTTACAGTGTAATGCACTACGAAATTGTGGTTTCTTGGCTAATTTGGAACTTCCAGTAAAAAGAACTTCAGAAAATTAAATGAATCGGGGAATGATAAATGATGTGACATGAAGGAGTTTGAATATGGGTGGGTTTAGACCTTAGGGTAAGCTTAAACAAGAAAAAATTGAAATTTCCCTTGACCAAGTAATGAAAAATGAATTCTATTACCCTACCATTTACACATGAAATTATTCAGCCTTTTCGAATGATGCTTCATTTTTTGGGTGATAACAAGTGGGATCTTCGCTCGGAGACACTCGTGTGCTAAACAAGACTAAAGACTTGGCTAAACAGCTGAAGTGTGAAAATAAATGTAAAAAAAAAATACAATATCAAAATCCAAAATGCTTTCTATGGCTTCCTTCACCTTCCTTTTATGCTTTGTGAGCCTCCCCTAGCCTTGTTCCACCTCATTACTGTGCTACACATGTCGCCACTAGCCTCCATGAAGACTGTATTGTCTGCCCATGATCTCCATCATCTCTACATTTAATCTCCACTCCCTCCATCATGTGTGCATTTAATGCACCACTTCCTCCATTACTTCACCATTATTGCTATATGATCTTACTTTTATTCCGCCATGATCTTACTTTGACTCCTCCACTATCTCCATGATCTTCTCATTAATGATCCATCACCTATGGAATAGTATAAGACATGAAGGCTCAGCTCAAGGCTTTCGAATTTGAGTTCAGGATCCATAAGGTGAAGATAGATAAGCTTTCTAGGTAATAGAAATAACTAATAGAATGGAATTTTTCACTACAAGAGTACTTATAGGAATTAAAATATTAGGTCCAACCCCTAAAAAAGGGAAGTAATTATGCCATAAAAATTCCCTGCGAGAATGAGATTAAAAGGAAACTCATCTTAGGTTGTTATTTTGGCGAGGAACACTTAAAATAGCACAAACCCCACAAGCTGAGAAAGAAAGGAAATTGGTTTTGTTGCACATTTTATTGCATGGTATGATGGTTGAGAGTTCCATAATTGTTGGACTTGGGACATTGAACCAAATTTTGACTATTTTATTTGATGTTCATAAGCTATGCCTTTAAACTTTAAGTTTGTGATTTGACTATTGATTTATTGTTGAATGTGCATGACCATGTTATTTGTCTACAATTTTATTTTATGATAATTTTTGTGGATTTGATTTATTTATGTGATGTTCCATTTTTCTGTGTCTCTTCCATTGCTTGACAATTTTATAATTCTCCTTTGATGTACATACTTTGGGGGGTGGGGGGGTCTTGGAGAAATTTCTTGGGTTGAAGGAAAGCCATCGATTTCTGAGAAAGAGTCTGTGCATGTTTCGCACGGATAAGAACATTCTTAGAAAAATTTAACATGGAACACTATCCAGAAAAAATAGCAAAAACATGATAAAAGGCATATAAAAAAGGAAAAGGTAAAGGAGGAATTTTGGAAAAATAATTCCATTAACTAATGCATGTAATATTATACTCAGGAAATTGCTTATACCCTAGATTTAATTGACACAAATAAATCTCTCTTTTGACCATGATTAAGTGGAATGTAACAAAAAAACCAAGCAAGTTGGTTGGGTCTGTTATCACTAATTAAATTGTGAAACATTCCTTGAATAGGGTCATATAGGTCACTAACCAAGATGGATAAGGTCTCCTAAGCCACTTCAAGGTGGCATGGGAAAAAAATTTCATTTTTAAGCCTATCATAAGTTTTGAGATCACCTTAATTTATGTCATTTCATGTCAAATCATTATCATACCATTTCAGTTGTCATTCCCCATCCATTTAGACTCAAAAGGAAAAATGACAATTTTTCAAATTTTCGTAGCATTTTACATAGGAAAACAACGAATTTCGCTACAAAACTGCCTAATAGTTTCTCAACGACTCTATCAGATGTTTAACTAATTTCTCTACGAAAATATGTTTTTTAACCTGTCTTGTCAGATTTGTATGAAGTGTCATCTTATGATTAGAGGAGTTAGGGTGGAGGTCATTCAAGTTTGTTATGGTAAATTCAAAAGTACATACCCGTGTTTGATGTCATTTTTACATTTTTGGGCTTCTATGTCTCATGATTTAAGCTTGATATGTCAGTTAAACCAGTAAACCTCACCGCAATTTTCTTTTTTTCATATTGTACTTTATCTTTGCATGTAATTCAATCCCTGGAGAGTTGCTTGATCGAGCTAAGTAGGTGGCTGGAAAGTTTGAACTTTTCAGGTGTCATCAATCAAGCGAGGCTATGAAGACTATAAAACATCCATGGATTCAAGAAGAAAAGAAAATAAGGGTGGTAATTATCTTAGGTTTGAGCCCATGGACATGAATTTATGCAATGAAGACCCTACAGTAATGGAGGTTTTCAGAAATACTGGTTGCTTGCAATTCTGTCAGAGGTTGCAGGGATTTCATTTACAAGTTTTAAAGTATTTTTCCACTGGCTTCACAGGAAAAAATTCAAAGGTTTTAATTCTGAACTTTACAGTGACATCAGAGAGCATCTCATCAGCTACAGGGATCCCTAGAGGAGGTGAACAGTGCTTTAAAGTTATCAAAATCACAATGCAGGATTGCTAAGAGTTCATCAAGCAAGAACACAGTGAAATTGTCAGCTACAGGGATCCCTAGAGCAGGTGAATAGTGCTTTAAAGTTATCAAAATCACAATGCAGGATTGCTAAGAGTTCATCAAGCAAGAACACAGTGAAATTGTCAGCTACATGGATCCCTAGAGGAGGTGAACAGTGCTTTAAATTATCAAAATCACAATGCAGGATTGCTAAGAGTTCATCAAGCAAGGACACAGTGAAATTGATCTCACAAATGCTATCCCTAGGAGTTTCATGAAGGAGAATTATGCAAAGTGTTGGGAAAAATACTGAGAGGGGGGGGGGGGGTGAATTAGTATTTAATGCAGACAATAAAAATTTTTAATTTTCCTTTCTAAAAACCCATACGCTACTTTGAAGAAGCCAACTAGCATATATATGCGGATATCCTTTACAAAACTCGCATATGCCCAGAGATCTAATTATGCATTGAATTCTTAACTCAGATCATTGCATTATTCATTCATTAGATATTTCAGGAAACAGTAAACAGGTGCAGAAAGAATAGAATAATCATCACACATAGGCAACACACATGAACACCAGGATTTTTAGGTGGAAACCCAATTCGCGAGAAAACCACCGCTGTCGTCGTCTCAGTATTCAATATTTATTATAAAGAAAAACTTCTTACAATAATGTACTGGTGCAGACTTATACCAGCACGCAGGCACCCACCTGCAGAAGGCTATGACCTTCTCTTGTTTACCAGCCTCACCTAGAAGGGAGCTACACCCCCCTGCTCTCGTTTACCAGCCTCACCTGGAAGGGAGCTACTACCCCCTGATATTAGCACCAGCCTCTACTGCTAGAAAGCTTCTACTATCAGACTAAAGGCTTCAACCCTCAGATCCACTGCAGACCACGTTTCATCAATTTTCAAGCTCGATCAAACAACTTCAACACAATTCTTCACTTATCAACAAACATCCCTTTTCATTTCATCAGTTAGAACAGTGAAACCACTATAACCAGAACATCAGAGATAGCCCAGACTTTAGAACAGATATGCAGAACCTCAATTATCTTTTGAGCAACCATCAATTCAAATAACATACATGCTTATCCTCAAACAGACCCGTGTATACACTTGCCTTCACTGAAGTGAAGCCGCGTATACATTTGTGCAACTTAGCAGAAAAACCCTAATAGCCCATACGCACTTTTGTCTGAATAGAGCCGTGTATACACGTGCTTTTTACGAAACGAACCTGCGTATAGATCTATAAAAGATAAATTTTGCAGATCAGACCAGATCTATGAACTTACCAGATTTCTCCAACTTCTTCAACAGATTTGCACCAGGTCTTCATCACTTCTTTTCAGATCATCCAAGAGATTCACCATTTCAAGATCTAGAGATCTTGAACTTTCATTATGTTCATAGATGCATCATATATTCAGATCTATCAATTAAGAGCAGAGTTCCACCAAGAAAATATACTTCAGAGTGAAGTATTCATTAAACCCCAGACACACACACACTTTTCACAATGAAATTCTTCTCCTTATATAGATTTAGCCTTTTTCAATACCATGAGTCAAAACCACATTACTTCCCATGGTTTTCCTGGATGGGATCAAATAGACAATCCAGTGCTCAATACAATGGGTCAATAGCATGGTAATGCCCCTTGGTATTCTAATTTTGGAGCGCAAAAGACCATATGCGACTTGGCACGCACTTCTCCACGTGCATACGCACTTTCTCCTTGACAAACCTGCATATGCCTTGAAACAAACATTTTTCATCATTGCTTTCATTGCTTTGGCCCTCACTGATATTTTCTTCTCTGGTACTTCTGAGCTATTTGTAGAACATCAGCTTTACATCATTAATAAACTCATCAAGCATCAAGAACATCTCCAATAAGAGGTTGCCATAATCTTCATCAAGTGGGTTGCCATCAAGGACAACATTTAGCATCATATTTCCAACAATCTCCCCATTTGCACTTGATGGCAACCATGATGGTGTTTGATCACCATAATAGATAAATACGTTAAGAAGAATGATATTCTCCCCCTATTCAAACACCATGTCACTCTCCCCCTTTGACATCAAGGGAAAAGGGCGGATCCAAACCATCACAAGGTTTTTCCCCTTATGTAGAGAGAAGAGCGCTGTAGATCTGATGTGCACTGAAGTCACCATGCTCCCCCTGAATTCATGTTGAATATTCAAACATATTTTTCAATGAAGTATATGACTCTATGACCTTTCCTATTACCAAGGACTCATAATTACATCAAATATCAAACCAAGTGGATTTATATATGAGACTCAAATACCCAACCAAGTTGGTTTACACATTTTGACTCAACTACCCAACCAAGTTGGTTTACAAATTTGAACAAGTCCTTTCATGAGTGAATATTACAATTTTTTTTTTTACATCATAGGTCTCAACATGACCTTTTCATCAAATTACAAATATGAATTTTCATGACCAATACCATAAATACCTCAAGAGAGAGAGATCATATTTTAGAACCATCATAATGCCAACAATGCATTATACTCAGCAAGGCTAAATCTCCCCCTGAAAATGTGCATCAAAGTATCTTTTCTATATGACCAAAGCTCCCCTTTTGCTTTTGCATCCTGAATACTTTCAACAGAAAATCATCAAGGCATATTCATCCAAAAACAGAGAATGAAACAGAAATATAAGAGTTGAAATACCACCAGTGACTCCAAACAACATCAAAGATACCAAACAGCACTGCAGTTGTGCTGAAAAATGCTGACCCCAAACAAAAATTGCCAGCAACCAACCATACGCAGCTTTATGTATTTAAACTCGCGTATATACGCAACTGTATTTCAGGAAACCCACGTATCCAATTTAATCTTCTAAATTTAATCAGATCTGATCTTCTGAGAGGCAGAGAAAACACCTAGCTTCTATCTGAGATATTCGAATGCTTCCCTGGGCAGAGGTTTGGTAAATATATCAGCAATTTGTTCCTTGGAGGGAACATACTCCAACTTCACCTTTTGTTCAAGCACTTGTTCACGTAGGAAGTGATACTTGATGGGAATGTGCTTGGTCTTCAAATGCATAACAAGATTCTTTGAGATACTGATGGCACTTGTATTATCACACATAATGGAGATAAGAGGTGCACATTTGATTTGAAAATCTTGTAGGGTTTGCATCATCCAAAGAAGTTGAGTACAACAAGATGCGGCAGCCACATATTCTGCTTCTGCTGTAGATAAGGCAATAGAATTTTTCTTCTTGCTGAACCAAGACACTAACCGGGGCCTCATATAGAATGCACCACCACTAGTGCTTTTCCGATCATCAACATTTCCAGCCCAATCTACATCCATGTAAGCATGAAGAGTAAGATCAACATTCTT
This sequence comes from Pinus albicaulis, assembly GCA_034641835.2. Taxonomy (NCBI): domain Eukaryota; kingdom Viridiplantae; phylum Streptophyta; class Pinopsida; order Pinales; family Pinaceae; genus Pinus; species Pinus albicaulis. The sequence goes on from CM076578.1 coordinate 1,072,312,036, forward strand.
TGGATACCAAAGTCCAAAGTCTTGAGTTCCTTGTAGATATTTTAATATTCTTTTGACAGCCTGAAGGTGAGATTCTTTAGGATTAGCTTGGAATCATCCAACAATCCCAACTGCATGCATAATGTCTGGTCTAGTCCCAGTGAGATAAAGTAGGCTACATATCATTGATTTGTATTCTGGTTGATTCACAATGGGAGAATCATCATGAGAACTGAGGTTACATCCTGTGATCATTGGTGTACTTACAGGTTTGCATTCTTCCATGCCATACTTCTTCATAATTTGCTTAAGATATTTTTCTTGTGATAAGAATATACCATCTGCAGTTTGATGCACATGCAAACCAAGAAAGAATGTTAGTTCTCCAAGTAAGGACATTTCAAATTCTTGCTGCATGACATAAGCAAAGTTTTGACTCATAGATTCTTCATTACTCCCAAAAATGATATCATCAACATATACAACCACAATCAATAGTTTATCATTTTCAATTTTTGTGTATAAGTTGCTATCAGCAGACCCCTTTGAAAATCCTTATTGATGAAGATATTTGTCAAAACAATAATACCATGCCCTTGGAGCTTGTTTGAGACCATATAGAGCCTTTTTTAGTCTACAAACAAGATTTTTATCATTTCCCAAAATGAATCCCTCTGGTTGTTCTATATAAACTTCTTCTTCTAGATCACCATTGAGAAATGCAGATTTAACATCCATTTGATAAACTTTGATTTGTTGAAAACTTGAAAAAGCAAGAAACATTCTTATGGCTTCAAGTCTAGCTACAGGAGCAAAAGTTTCTTCAAAGTCTATTCCTTCTTGTTGAGTATAACCTTTGTAAACCAATCTAGCTTTGTTTCTTATAACATCCCCATTCTCATTTAACTTGTTCTTGAATATCCATTTAGTTCCAATGACATTTTTATCATGTGGTCTTGGTACCAATTCCCAAGTGTCATTCTTTTCAATTTGGTCAAGATCTTCATTCATAGCTTGAATCCAACATTCATCTTTGCTAGCTTGATTGACATTGTGTGGCTCAATTATGGATATAAATGCCAGATAGCTAGAAGATCCCACAAGATTCCTCCTTGTTTGTACTCATGATTCCTTATTTCCCAAAATTTGAGATTCAGGATGATTCTTTTGAACATATCTAGATGGAGCTTTTTCAGATAAATCATCTTCTAGTTCTTCATTGGATCCATTGTCTATATCATTTATATTTGATGCAGAAGGACAAAAGTCACCATCATCTTCATCTTTTGTGTGTTTTTCTTCTTTAGGAGATGTAGGAAACTCATCAATAACAACATCAATACATTCAACAATCTTCCGAAGCCTTTTATTGTAACATTTGTATGCTCTGCTTGTAGATGAGTAACCAAGAAATATTCCTTAATATGATCTGGGTTCAAACTTGCCAAGATTTTCATCATTATTTTTGATAAAGCATTTACTTCCAAAAACTCTAAAATGCTTCACAGAAGGAGGATTACCGTACCATAGTTCATACGAAGTTCTATCACTGTTTACCCGAACATGTGCCTTGTTAATAATATTTGCTGTTGTGTGAGCTGCTTCTCCCCAAGAAGTGTCAGGTGTTCCGGAATCATCAACCATAGCTCTAGCCATTTGTTGAATCATTCTATTCATTCTTTCTTCTACACCATTTTGTTGTGGAGTGCCTGCTACAGAAAACTGTCTTTTTATGCCATGTTGTTCACAAAATTCAAAGAATTCATTTGATGTATATTCTCCTCCTTGATCAGATATAAGACACTTGATTTTTAGATCTAATTCATTTTCCACCAGAGTTTTGAAGATCTGAAAATTTTAAAGTGCTTCATCTTTGTGTTTGATCAACCCAATCCAACACATTCTAGAGAAATCATCAATAAATAAGATATAGTATTCTTCGCCCCGTGGTGAATTTTTCCTCATAGGTCCACATATGTTAGTATGAATGAGTTCAAGAGGCTTACTTGATGATCCTTCCTTGGCATTGAATTGCACTCTGGTTTGCTTGCCGAATTGACAGGATTTGCATATGATATTTTCAGGCAGAGTAATATTGGGAAGACCACGAACATCATTAAGTCTGCTAGATTTGTTGATTTGAGAGAAGCTTAGATGCCACAACCTTCTATGCCATAGCCAGTTTTCTGAAGATTTACTCAAGTAACATTTTTCTTTGCAATTCTTCAATACATACAGATTGCTTGGAGTTCTTTTTCCTTTTATAATTTTTTCCCCTGTATCAAGATCACGAACCACACATTATTTTGAACTAAAAACAACTTCAATTCCTTGATCACACATTTGACTTACACTAAACAGGTTATGCCTTAATCTATCCACATACATGACATCATTAGCCTTCACCTTTTCTTTTAGAAACACAGACCCTTTTCCTTTAATTACAGTAGGAGTATCATTTCCAAAAGTAACTTTCTTTTCCTTTTCTAGAGCACTATATGCACGAAGTTTGTGTCTATCACCTGTCATGTGTCTTGAGCATCCGATATGAATGTACCATTGATTTTCTTCACCTTCCGTAAATAACGCTATGCCACAATTTTCAACCTGTGGTTCCTTCTTTTTCCATATTTTGGATTTTGAAGAAAGATGCTCTTTTGGCTGTACTTTTCTCCTGCAATCAGAATCTTCATGGCCAAAGTTATTGCAATAAGCACATTCAACTTCTTTTAGAAGAGGAGAAAAGTTGTTATAGGTATTCTTCTTTGTTTCAACATCAATCCTTTTCTTTCTTGCTTCTCATGTCATGATGGTTTTATATGCAACACATTGAGCAGCTTTATGACCAAAATTGTGACATGAGAAACATTGTCCATTAAAGAAGAAATTTCCGCGATCATGAAATATTCTATTTGAATTTACCTGTTGATTGGTGCTTCTTTGAAAGATATTCCTGTTAGTGTTCCTTGCATTAGGATGATCATGCTTTACCTGTAAAGATTCTTTATTCCCTCGTTGAGTGGCAGAATTTTGTAAACCAGTTGTAGTTGCTTTAAGATAATTTGGTGCTAAAGCTTAAGAGGACTCTCCAGTGTATCCAAGACCTATCTTTATAAGAGGAGAATGTTGTACCTTGATAATCTCATCTAAGGTTTCATATCCTTTAGCAAATCTAAAATTTAGATTCTTTACTTTCTCAAATTCTTTCCTTACACTTACCACTTCACATTCTAATTTTTCATTTTGTTTCTTTGCTTCTTCAACCTGCTTTTCTAGAGTCTCGATGGTTATTTTCCTTTCTTCTAAGAGAATTTTACATTCTTCTAAGAGAATGTTACTTTCTTCTAAGCATATTTTGAGTTGATTGTTCTCTTCAAGAAAATCATTGTTCTCTAGAGCATCCACAAATGTATCCTTTTCTTCCTTCGATTCAAATTCCATGAGAAGTCTAAGATCTTGTTCACATTATTCCTCACTATCAGATCCCCCATCACTGTCATCACGAGTATAGTAACTTCTTCTAGTGTTACACCGGTTCTTATTCCTTATTGCTACTTCCTTTCCTTTTCCAAGTGTTTCTTTGTAAGGACATTTAGCAGCATAATGACCAACTCTTCCACAATCAAAACATTTGAAAGGAAGCTTACCTCTAAACCGTCCTGTACCAAGTTGAAGTTTCTTTACAAAATTTGCCTCATCTTCTTCCGAAATATATCCTGATCCTTCTGCTTCTTGAACTCATTTCCCTTTTGTAGAAGCTCTAAAAACAGCTTCTTTGACTTCAGATGGTCCTCCTCTTCTCATTTCATATGCAGTCAGTATGCCATGAAGTTGCACCATGGAAAGATTTTGAATATCCTATTTTTCTTCAAGGGCAGAAACTTTTGATTCAAATTTTGTCGTTAGCGATCGTAAAATTTTCTCAAACAAAGTAGTGTCGGATATTGTTTCACCCAGATTTCTCATACGATTTACAACATCACCAATACGTAAAAGGAAACTGGCAATACTCTCATCACTATGCATCTTTAAATTTTCATATTCAATTCTGAGAGTTTGGAGTTTTTCACTTTTTACCTTTGCATCGCCTTCATAACTTAGAATGATTTTGTCCCATATTTCCTCTGATGTATTCAGCTGCATGACTTTGAAAAATTATGATTCAGTTAGACTTCCTGTTATAGCATTGACCGCTTTTGCATTTGATTCATAATTCTTCCTTTCAGTTGGATCTGTTGGTGTAGCAGCTGGATATTGATATGCTTGTTCAACAATGACCCATACATCAGCTCCCATAGACTGAAGATAAGATCTCATCCTCATTTTCCAAGAGATTAAATTGCTTCCGTTGAAGAACGGGGGCTTGACAGATGTTGTTCCCTCATGATTGCTCATCTTGCTTGATCTTCCTTCTAGCGGCTAAGCTTTTTCAGAAGGACCTGCTCTGATACCAATTGTTGGGAAAAATACTGAGAGGGGGGGGGGTGAATCAGTATTTAATGCAGAAAATAAAACTTTTTACTTTTCCTTTCTAAAAATCCATATGATACTTTGAAGAAGCCAACTAGCGTATATACGCAGATATCCTTTACAGAACTCGCGTATGCCCAGAGATCTAATTATGCATTCAATTCTTAACTCAGATCATTGCATTATTCATTCATCAGATATTTCAAGAAACAGTAAACAGGTGTAGAAAGAATAGAATAATCATCACACATAGGAAACACACATGAACACCAGGATTTTTAGGTGGAAACCCAATTCGGGAGAAAACCACCGTTGTCGTCGTCTCAGTCTTCACTATTTATTATAAAGAAAAACTTCTTACAATCATGTACTAATGCAGACTTATACCAGCACGTAGGCGCCCACCTGCAGAAGGCTATGACCTTCTCTCATTTACCAGCCTCACCTGGAAGGGAGCTACAACCCCCTGCTCTCGTTTACTAGCCTCACCTCGAAGGGAGCTACTACCCCCTGATATTAGCACCAGCCTCTCCTGCCAGAAAGCTTCTACTATCAGACTGAAGGCTTCAACCCTCAAATCCACTGCAGACCACATTTCATCAATTTTCAAACTGGATCAAACAGCTTCAACACAATTCTTCACTTATCAACAAACATCCCTTTTCATTTCATCAGTCAAAACAGTGAAACCACTGTAACCAGAACATCAGAGATAGCCCAGACTTCAAAACATATATGCAGAACCTCAATTATCTTTTGAGCAACCATCAATTCGAATACCATACGTGCTTATCCTCAAACAGACCCACGTATACACGCGCCTTCATTGAAGTGAAGCCGCGTATACATTTGTGCAACTTAGCAGAAAAAACCTAACAGCCCATACACGTTTTTGTCTGAATAGAGCCGCGTATACACGTGCTTTTTACGAAACAAACCTGCGTTTAGATCTATAAAAGATAAATTTTGCAGATCAGACCAGATCTATGAACTTACCATATTTCTCCAACTTCTTCAATAGATTTGCGCCAGGTCTTCATCACTTCTTTTCAGATCATCCAAGAGATTCACCATTTCAAGATCTATAGATCTTGAACCTTCATTATGTTCATAGATGCATCATAGATTCAGATATATCAATTAAGAGAAGAGTTCCACCATGCAGATATACTTCAGAGTGAAGTTTTCATTAAAGCCCAGACACACACACACTTTGCACAATGAAATTCTTCTCCTTATATAGATTTAGCCTTTTTCAGTACCATGAGTCAAAACCACATTACTTCCGATGGTTTTCCTGGATGGGATCAAATAGACAATCCAGCGCTCAATACAATGGGTCAATAGCATGGTAATGCCCCTTGGTATTCTAATTTTGGAGCGCAAAATACCATACGCGACTTGGCACATACTTCTCCACGTGCATACGTGCTTTCTCCTTGACAAACCCGCGTATGCCTTGAAACACACATTTTTCATCATTGCTTTCATTGCTTTGGCCCTCACTGATATTTCCTTCTCTGGTACTTCTGAGCTACTTGTAGAACATCAAATTTACATCATTAATAAACTCATCAAACATCAAGAACATCTTCAATAATAGGTTGCCATCATCTTCATCAAGTGGGTTGCCATCAGGGACAACATTTAGCATCATATTTCCATCACAAAGTTGTTGATGGTCATTGAAAATTACTTTACCTGTGAAGGAAGGTTTCACATGGTCTACTCCTATCATCTCAGATTTATTCTGCATTTTGTGGGTAATATTTCACTTGAAT